>JBAIZL010000419.1:1685000-1737500 GCA_036971475.1 Prosapia bicincta | reverse complement strand
CTCCGAAATTCCTTTTCAAGAGCTCGTTTTTATTAAGCCATTGTACAACATAGCTTACGATTTATAAAATTCATAACAATAATAAAACATAATAAAAACCAACAATACAAAACTCTTAATAACTATTCTCATTTACAAATCAAATTTTTTTTCACAATAAAAAAGACAAATGACTGATAGATACACTACGTCATCATACTATTAATTACAGAGTCAAGACTTTAAATTTTAAACAACACAATAATTTTAATATATACAATACATCAAGTGATCAAAAAACCTACAAAAATGTTAAATTTCCCTTATATTTTCATTACTAAAGATTCATATGCAGGTGGAAAATAATTTAGTTCTGTTATTTTATTCAATGCATTATTTCCTTGTTTTTTTATATACCCCATTTCTGTAAAACTCATCTTCTTCCAATCTCTTTCCTTATGTAAACATCAATACTATCCCAGTCCATTTGATGTTTATTATTAGATATTTTAATATGTTCAGAAATAACATTATAATATTTTTCATTATATTTTATATTATTTTTATGCTCATTTTTTCTCGTTTCCAAGTCTACCAGTGTGTCCTACATAACACATATCACAATCTTTGCAATCAATCTTATATACCACTCTTTTTTCGGCCATTTTTTAACACTATCTTTGTTAGAGTCTAAGTTTAAAAGGAAATTTATACATGATTTTTAATTC
Organism: Prosapia bicincta; assembly: GCA_036971475.1. Taxonomy (NCBI): domain Eukaryota; kingdom Metazoa; phylum Arthropoda; class Insecta; order Hemiptera; family Cercopidae; genus Prosapia; species Prosapia bicincta. The sequence goes on along the minus strand of JBAIZL010000419.1, from coordinate 1,736,793 downwards.
ACATTCTTTCCTCAACATTTAACTTAATTTTTTAGTAAAACATTTAATATAAGGTAAACAAAAAGTCTTTTCTTCCATCATATCTTTAATATCATTTTCTTTATTTTGGTTTATAAACATTTACTTTTAATTTGTTCTTTATAATATTTATCAATAAACTTTCAGGGTAATTATTCAAAATTAATTTATTTTTCATGGCTAAAAAACTCATATTAAAAAGTTTAATAATAAACATCAAATGGACTGGGATAATATAGAAGTTTTTACAAAGGAAAGAGATTGGAAAAAGAGGAGTTTTGCGGAAATGTGGTATATAAAAAACAAGGAAAAATGCATTTAATAAATTACAGAGTTAAATGATTTTCCTTTTGCATATGAATCTTTAGTAATGAAAATATAACTGAAATTCAAATTGTTTGTAGGTTTTTTGGTCACTCAGGGTATCGTATATATTATAATGATTGTGTTGTTTAAAATTTAAAGTGTCGACTCTGTTATTATTAGTATAATAGTTAGGGTATATATCTGTGATTTGTTTGTTTTATTGTGATAAAATTTTGACTTGTAAATGAGAATATTTATTGAGTTTTGTATTGTTGATTTTTATTATGTTTTATGTACTGTTATGAATTTTATAAATTGTAAGCTATGTTGTATATTGGTTTAATAAAAACGAGCTCTTGAAAAGGAATTTTAAAAAGAAATTTGAAACGTTGAGTGTTTAAAAAAGCATTAATTACTTGTGTGATATCTGTCATTAGCCTATATGAAAAATACAATAAATATAATTTTGCTGTTTCTGTTAATGGACTGACTCTTGCTAGAAATGATGCTATATTCTCAATTTAATTTTTGTATCATGATATATAACACATCATTGATGTATCTTTAGTTAAATGAAACTTCATTTTACGTAACTTACATTAATGATCAAGTGTGAAATATGTATGCTGAAAGTATCAGTAAGTAATATTTTTGTGAAGTTCTATTTGACTTAATACTATTTAGTGTTTAAATTTGAGTTGATATTAAACCAGTAGATTAAACCTGGGTTCTATAATAAAGCCACACAGCTTCATAGACAAAATAAATCAGAAACACATTATCAACATTTTTTTAAACCATTTGGACCTTTATGTATGAAAAAAACTCAGCCGCCTACTGTTAAAATCGTCTTTTCATTCTATTTGAGTTCATTATTATAGTTTTAATCCAAAAGGTAGTCTCTATCAATGGATATTGTTTTTTATTTTTGTTTAACAATTTTGTTTTTTGCTGTCACTTGATTTTAATTACTCAACTTATTTCAATATGAAAATATAAGAAACGACCCCAATACCACAAAAGTAACAGATAATACAGGTTATTTAAGATTAACCCTTTATGTACATTTCGATCACCATGTCATCATTATCAGAGGGTCTCATTACAAAATTACAATCAAGCAAAGAAGATGTTACAAACTAGAGTGACCCCAACCGTTCTCTGTGATCGCTATTATAGCCATGAGGTAAGCTTCGCCCTCGACCAGCAAACAACGAACGGTCATCTTGAACCAGACTGTGTCAGAAAAGACTACACTACAGTAATAAATATGTAAAATGAACTATAGTTAATAACAATAAATAAAATAAAAAACTAATTAAAATAATGCATTGTATTTAAAACATAAAGTAAAGAATATAGAGGTGTGTTAGGTATAGACCCTTTATCTGCATTCATAAATTTATTTTTTTATGTGTCACTAAAAATACTTTCATAACTATTGAGTAATTTTTTGGAGTTGATACTTCTAGCTAATATAACATTTTGATCTGATTACATGCTGATTATGAAAGATATGTTCTGCTACATTTGATTTTTCAGGTTTATCATATTAAATATGCACAAGATGTTTTTTATATCTAAATACAATTTTTGTTTTTCAACACAAGTACTACAAATTATCTTATAAATACCTGATTTTTCCTACATTGGAGTTTTTACATTCAGGTTTACATAACAAACGATCTAGTTTATTTTTACTTTTGTAGTCCATCTTAACATTTATCTTTTTTAAAATCGAATCTAATTTTTTTAAAATATTATTAAAAAGTAAGCTAATATTACATTTTTTATTTATTTATTTTTTGAAGAGTTGTAGATGCTCTTAAAACATATTTTGATCTTTGTTTCCTTACAATATTATATACATTTTTTGTATCAAAATTGTCATATCCAGCCACTTCTTTTATGTAATTAATGTATTATAAAAAAAAAACATTTGGGATTAAGTGGTACAATAATTGCTCTGATAATCAAACTATTTAAAATATATCTATTAGGGGTAGTAAGTTTCATATAGGTATCAAATTCTATTTTTTAATGATTTTTAATACATAGAATATCTTAAAAAAATGGTAAACAATTATTATTTTTTAATTCATAAGTAATCTTGATAGAACTGTGTATGCTATTATGTTAGTTTACATAATCTTAAGTAACTTGTGTTGTCTGTTATTTTTTATTGTTTTTGTGGTATTGGAGTTGTTTCCAATATTTCCATTGTAATACATTGTACCACTGTGCTCTTGATATTGTATACTAGTTTGTATTGTTGGAACTCCATCATAAGACAATATAAATCTGCCTTGACTTACTTTTTGTTCCTGTTGTTCTTCAAACTTATCTTTTACATATTGAACCATAATTATTTGCTCAGCATGGATCTTGAATAGTTAGATTATCTGTTTTGGTAAGGGGTAACAGCTATGTACTTTATGATTTAGGTTTGGAAATATTGAATATTTTATTTGTTTTGTTTTTGTCAGCTGTTAAAGGGTCAACAATGTGAGCATTCATCTGAAAACTTTTACCGTTCATTATCCTTTAAAAACTCCCTACGTAATTATCAAAACATTTTCTCCTGTGACATATTATTCGGGATATGTTTTTAGGTTATTTATTATTTTTTTCTTCCTAATATTTTTAGGCTTATGCATTATGTAAATGGCATACTGAATGTTATTAAATATTACAAAAATAAGTCAACCATTTTGGATGTCCCATTTTCAACTTGAACCATAAGGAGTTGCTGTATTACTATCCAAATTGAAAATGAGATTTTCTGAAACATCCATCCTCATAAAACAAAAATTCAGTGTTAGTTTTAGATAATTCTATATTTTTAAAAGTGTGAAAGCAATACCCCGTTATTTTAAATAACTCTTATTTGACTCAACTTGAAAAGCGTGTACTCTCTTATCCTTAAAACATACTCTAAAATTTGGCTTCTTTTACTCATATTTTTCTTCTTTAAATTTTTAGATGCAGAGAAGATGTATGGAGATCAAGAAAAAGTACTAATGGATTTGTCAAAAACTATAGAAGATCTAAACAAGCGTATGGGCACGTACCTAGTCCACATCAATAAACAAGCTGATTCTTATCGTAACTGTATAAACTAGATTTTAATTTCATAATGCTAAATGCAATGGCAAGAAAAAATGTTTGTAATACATTTTTCCAGTAATTTTTTTGCAATTAGAATAGACTTAAATGATCTTTTTACCTGAACCAGCAGTCCAAATTCTTCTGGATTGAAAGTTTCTAAACCCACTAATTTGTGTTCTAAAATAATCAAACTCCTTATTTTATAGGTTACTTTTATTTAATTATTTTAGCTATATATGCATAGATAGAATGCTGCCATATATGTAATGTATACATAAATACCAAGTGCTTTAAGGAAAAATATATAAAATAGGAAAATATAATTTTATAAATACAAATTTAAGACTGTAGTAATAATGGATTTAGATTAGTTGTTAAACATTATTGACTTCGTATTTATGTAGAAAAAAAACATATTTTTGTATACTAATTTCATTTTAAATAATATTTAGAAAGGTTTTATCTATGCATATTTGCATATTGTGTCTTAAGTGTATTTTTGTAATTGAGAGAGTGTGAGTTTGTGTGAATGAATGTGTGTTTGTATTGTTTTTACATGTTTTGTGTCAAATGTGAATAATAATGTATTATTGTATGTGAAATATTTGAAAATGCATTTTTAATTAATAAAAACAGTGTCTTATTTATATGAAACAATAAACTTATTCAAATTATTAGATTAAGTTTTGATTAACATGTGCTTCAATATCCTTATTTATTCCAAGACTAATCTGCCTCCTTTGAACTAGACAAAGATACTGTATTCTTGGTTTTGAATCAAAATAACTACTTAGTTATAAAAAAAATAATTATTTTCCAAATACCAACATTGAAATTTTAAATCTATTGTTGAAAAATGCCACTACAACTGCAGCTGTAAGAACCACAAAGGTCACAAGTTTCCCATTGTTGGGTTCTTTTTTTTCTATCAGTAGGTCAGCAGGCACCACTTTGTCACTTTCCTCCAACTGTAAAATAAAACAATGTAATTGTGATGAAATAGAACAAATATTTTTTTTAATATTTTGTTATTCTGATTCTTTCTTAGTATAAGTAATATTAGTTTATACTCTTGAATTTTGTAGTCCATTACCTTGGGTGAACCTTAATTAATCACTTTAAGATTAGTTTATGACTATCTGAACGTTAATTTATTTTGTAAATTTGTAAAAACTTATATGTTTGTACTTTGTGTTTTTTTGTGTCTGTAAATTTCATATTGTTCTAGTGTGTTGAGATGTGGTCCTTTTTTGTTGATGAGTAAGATTTCTAAATTATGGTAAATGTCTTAGTATTTGTGTCCTGTTTCTTGTATGTGATTTTAAAATGCTGAGTTGGTGTTCTGTTTGTGTTCCTCTACTCTTTGTTTAAAGCTGCAACCTGTTTGCCCAATGTAGAGTTTGTTGCAGTTTGTATACGCCTGATGCTTATAGTTTATCTTTGTTGTTGGTGTCATGTTGTATTTTGTATTGTAAATTGTTATTAGTTTTGTATGCTATTTTGTATCCTGTTTTTTGAAATTTGTGGGCAATTTTATTTGATATTTTGTTTATGTATGGTATTGTGATGTATTTGTTTTCCCTCTTTGTAGTGTTAATTTTAGTGTTTTTTTTTATATTATGCCATAGTTTGTCTATAATTGTGGTGTTGTATCCATTTTTGTATGCTAAATACTTATACAAAAATGGATACAACACCACAATAATAGACAAACTATGGCACTATATACGAAAAATCACTAAAACTAATACTGCAGAGAGAAAAAAGAAATACATCACAATACCATACATAAACAAAATAGCAAATAAAATAGCCTACAAATTTTAAGAAACAGGATAAAAATTAGCATACAAAACTAATAACAGTTTACAATACAAAGTACAACACTACACCAACAACAAGATAAACTACAAGCACCAGGTGTATACAAATTAAACTGCAACAAATTCTACTTTGGGCAAACAGTTTGCAGCTTTAAACAAAGAGTCGAAGAACACAAACAAAACACCAACTCAGCATTTTACAATCACATACAAGAAACAGGACACAAATAGTAAAGGCAAAAAGATTTGATTTTAAAATTAATTTTATTAAATATTTCCTATCCATATATTTTATTGGTGTTTTAAGTATGCGTGCATACTGGTAAATAATTAGCTACATATTTCCTAACGTTTTTACTCAAGGTAACTCTGTTCTGTTTCATTTGTGTCTTAAAGAAAAGAAAAAAAATTGACCTCGGATTATAAAACAGTGTGAGTACTGAAAACATCAATAGAATAAATAGATTTATTTCATCTGGTTTCAGTAACAGAATTATGATCCTCGATGAGTATTATCACACTATGAAAAATGTCAATTATAACTGGTGTTCTTGTCCATGATCAGAAGGAATGCACTAACCAAGTGCTGAAAATATCATTAATTAGGGGTTTGATAAATTTTTATTCAATTAAAAATACAGGAGTGTAAAAAACATTAAAATGAACAACACAAGTTTTAATTATTACAAATAAAATTTTAAATTTGTAACATATTACATGGCAATTTTTTCAAAGGCCTCACACGACTTTTACTTTAAAAAACAATTTGAATGCTAATTTGACCTAAAATAACTGTTAGAAAAGTTTAATCCATGAATATTACTAATTGAATAGTTATTAGTGTGTATTGTTTGAGTACATCAGTCACAAGTATAAACTAATTGGAAAAATTTTTTTTTCAGGTCACAAGGCAAACTTTGAAAACATATACAATATCTAGAATAGTTCTTTATACAACATTCTTATAAAGTATTTTTATACATCAGTAAATAACACATAGCTCTTCTTATATATGTTTTGTCCTATAAAGTTCCTTAATTTATAATTAATGCTGCTATTCCTAGATGAGCCTTTTACAAGTGATTTCATCATATACATTTTCACTCTGACGTTTTACTGTAAACCGTTTAACAAGACATAGAATACCTTGTAAATATTTTTTAATCTTTTGATTAGCATTCAAGAAATCGCGTAACGGCCAGCAGGAGCATTCATTTATATGTAGATTCTAAAATGTCTCTCAGACTAGCATTGTCATACGTTTACGATTTGTTTTCCTGTGCATTGTGCTGTATTCTAGGTTAACACATTGACTGCCAACCAGTTTTCCGATAACCTTCAAACACAATTTTTTTTGTACTTTTTATTTGAATAATGACAAAATGTTTTGTCTTCTAGTGTGTTTATTTAAACACATTTAAACTGGTTTGTTTTATAATGTTGTCAGACACTGGTGACCACCACCACCCGACTTGAGTATTTATACTACTAGCCGTGTCTGACATTGTCGGGCTTACTACGGATTCCCCATTCAAGGCTGATGTTCTGAATGAATGTAATATGTTGACATTTCATTGTATTTTTTTAATATAAAATCAAGAATAAATATATACTAAAACATATTTTCTCAATATTATAGATATTTTTAAACAATAAACATAGCTACTAGACTTTTCTCTCGTATTTTTTAAATTTTCAGCATAATCGTATTTTTGTTTGAAAATATTTTTTCTTGAATAATTAGAATGTAAATATAATCTGAACATTATTCTTACAATAATGTTTATATTATTTCTATACAAGTATGTTTTAAATTGAGCTGTTTTTAGGAATGTTATAAAATCTTTATGAATTGGAGGAAGACGTTTTAAATTAAAGGTTTTACTTATTACACTATAAAATTGAAATCGTAAGACGAAAACATGAGACATTTCCTATTAGTTTAAGTTAACAATTTAAAAACTTATAATAATAGAATGTCTAGCCCTATGTAATTTTAAAGTGTAATATATGATTAACAACCAGCTCGTCGTGAACAAGAAAAAAACATTTTTGTAAAGTTTTTAGTTTCTAATTTTCCAATAGTTCAGTTTTTTTTAAGGATCAAATCAAAGATAACACTATATTAAAACATAATGTAGTTCTACAAAGAAGTGTAAATAAAAACTATCTTCTAAAATTTCCTTGTAATTCTGAACTTCTAGTTTCCCAATATAGTCTTGTAAAAAATTTTTTTTTTTAATTTTCCAAACACCAAGTTGCAGGAACACACACAGAGGCCATGTCGGACATCTCATATGGTTAAATACATCATGAATGTGTCCGACACTTGTGTGATGATCTAAAGTTAGGTCTACATTATCGGTTACAGCCCTATGCAAAAATACGGTGTCGGTCATCAGTAACCGTTACAGCAGTCAACGTGTTAAATATTGCCAACTGTCTGGACAGTAAATACTACACAGAGTGTATAGTCACTTATTTTGTTTCCAAAGTCTATGGATTTTCCTATGTATTTACACATCATTTCAAAGTTTGTGCGGTTTATCTCAATGAATTTTACAAAAGAAAAATTAACAGAATTTTTAGCAATGAAGTTATCAGCAAACACAAGGTAAAATTTTGTTAAGATAAGAAATTAAGTAAATGAAAAAAAATATTACTATAATTTGAAAAATTAGAGAAAAATAAAGAACAAAATTACAAAAAAGATAAAGTGTAAAACTGTTTCAAAAATATGTTTCTCCCAGGGGCGATATCAGGACAGGCACATGTTTCTAATCAAAGGGTTAATTAGGTGTATAAGTTTTATCTATGTATTTATACATGGTGTAACTAAACATAAAAAAAATTATGGATTTTATTGCTAACGACAATTGGCGAAACCTCAACTATTATAGTAAACTAATACCAGCTTGCCTAACTTGTAAGTTTATGAAAAACTTGGTGTCATAGACACTGATGAGTTCAATATATGTATAGCAATTAATTATTAGTTGAATACAATTATTATAAAAAAACATTCTGAGACTACAAAAGTAAAATATGTTTTCCTTGTAGGGGTACTAAATTTACATGAGCATTCATTTTAGGCTGTGAGAAAAAAATCTGATGCCTATTTGTATATCTTATGCTGGAATTAGTTTTATTTTTCCTGAAGTAGAGATAATGGAAAAGTCAAAGAATTATAAAATAATTAGTAAAATTTTTATTAATTCTACATCTAAAGAGATCAAGATATTGACTAAGATTAAAAATACTAATGATGTTACAAGAAGGACTTTAATCTAACTAACCGAATACAACAGGGCAATTAGAGAAGCACGCAGGAAGTCCTGGAAGGAGTTTTGTCAAGAGATTGACAAAACTCGGGAAGGGGCAGGACTGCATAAAGTGCTCTCTAAGGACCCAGTTAACCCGGTGGGGATGCTAAGAACCCCACTGGGAAATATAACAAAAACTGCAGGGGAAACTGTGGAAGAATTAATCAGAACACATTTCCCTTGCAGTACTCTGAGGAAACTTGGGGGAGCAGACACTGAACCAGTTGCCAAACCCTCCACAAGACGTGGTAAGAGGGAGGACTGGGAAGTGGCAAGGAGGATAGTAACTCCACAAAGGGTAAGATGGGCTATTGGCACATTTAAACCCTACAAATCTCCAGGTCCAGATGGGATCTATCCTGTGCTGCTGCAGCAGGGAATGGATATGCTAGTGCTGGTACTTACTAAATTATACAGGCTAAGCATTGCTCTAGGGCATGTGCCGGCAGCCTGGAAATCTAGTAAGGTGGTCTTTATACCTAAGCCCACCGGTAACCAATCGGAAGGGAAAGGATACAGATCTATTACAATCATGTCCTTTGTGCTTAAGGGACTTGAAAAACTGGTCGATAGACATATTAGGGCGGGTGCTTTGGCGATAAAACCACTGCATTGGAACCAGTATGCTTATCAACCGGGGAAATCCTGCGAGGGAGCTCTCCATCAAGTGGTTGGTAGGATTGAGCAAATGATCGCTGAGAAAGGTTGTGCCATAGGTGCCTTCCTCGACATTGAAGGGGCTTTCAATAACCCCTCAGTGGAGACGATGGTAAGTGGTGCAAGACGTCATGGAGTGGATGCAACCACTTGTGGTTGGATAAGTTCCATGTTAACAAACAGAAGCATTTCTGTAGAGGTGGCAGGGGAGGTCAGAAGGGCGGAGACAAGTCTGGGCTGTGCACAGGGGGGGGGGGGTTCTCTCTCCTCTGTTGTGGTGTCTAGTGGTTGACAACCTTATTGAACTCTTGAATGAATAGGGGTACTTCTGTCTGGGATATGCGGACGACATAGTTGTTCTGATCCTGGGCAGATTCCCTGATACAGTCCTTGAGGTAATCAGAAATCCTCTACAACTGATTGAAGAGTGGTGTAATAAGGAGAACCTTAGGGTAAATCCGAAAAAGACTGCTCTCATTAACTTCACCAGACAGCGAAAAGATCTGACGACCAGGATGCCCCGCTTGTTTGGTGAATACCTTGAGTTTGTGGGGGAGGTGAAGTACCTGGGAGTTACTCTGGACAGGAAACTCACCTGGAACCCACATCTTGAGAGGATAGTTAACAGGGCCAAAAGGGCACTGATGACTGTGAGAAGAATGGTGGGTAAGAAATGGGGACTGAAGCCATCAATGATGCACTGGATGTATCTGAGGGTGATAAGACCTATGATTACCTATGGAGCTCTGGTGTGGTGGACAAAGGCCAACCAGGCACAGACAAGAGCTAAACTGAGCTCTATCCAGAGATTGGCCTGTCTGTGCACACTGGGAGCGATGTCAACTACACCAGGTGCAGCAATGGAAGTAATGCTTAACCTCCCTCCCCTTGAGCTTGTCCTTAGGGGAGAGGCGAGGCTAGCGGCATGGAGATTGCGCAACTGGGCTAACCTCCCAGATGTCTCGGGACATATGAGTATCGAGTGCGTGGTCAAAGAACCCGTCTTGGAAATGGGCAGCGACCACATTACTCGAATGTTTGCACCTGACCAGGTACACCAAACTGTGATGGAATGGTCAGGGACATTAACATCGGGAGCTCAGATCTGGTACACAGATGGCTCCAAGATGGACTTCGGCACTGGAGCGGGGGTGTATTGTAAAAACCCAAGGGTAGAACTAGTTTTTTCCTTGGGGAGGCATACCTCTGTCTTTCAGGCCGAAGTATATGCTATAAATGCCTGTCTGGGAGAGATAGCGAGAAGGGAAACACATGGGACCCGGATTACTATTTTCTCCGACAGTCAGGCAGCAATTAAGGCACTAAACGGACACGTGGTCACCTCGGCCATAGTCAGGGAGTGCCTAATTAACCTACAAGCTCTGGCAAGGCACAATCAAGTCATGATAGGTTGGGTGCCAGGGCATAGGGGAATACTTGGAAATGAAGCCGCAGATGCGCTGGCCAGGGAGGGGTCTTCGACTCCCCTGATTGGACCGGAGCCTGCGGTAGGTATTTCCAAATCCATGGTCAGGACGACAGTGCGAAGGTGGATGGCTGAAAGACACTGTGAGCACTGGATCAGGGCCGAAGGGATGAGACACAGCAAGCTAACCCTTAGGAAACCTTCCTTGGGGCTGCAGAAGAGTCTCATCTATCTGTCTAGGCAGGAATTAAGGATAGCCACAGGTCTACTCACGGGACACTGTGGACTAAGGAAACATTTGCATAAAATGGGTATCTACAAGGATGAACCAGTGTGCAGATTATGCGGGCAGGAACTCGAGACTGCCACACACATTATTTACAGATGTGAAGTACTTGCTGAGAGGCGCTTCAACCTCTTTGGTGATGGAACGGCTTCGGTGGATGCTGAAGGTAAAACTCTAGTCAGGAGACTCCTAAACCTGGTAAGAGGGAAGGGGTTATTTGACTAGATCAGGGAGGTAAGTACAATATACCTTAAGGTAGCAGTGCTTCGGGCAATTCAAACCCGCTCCCAAGTTAAAAAAAAAAAAAAAAAAAAAAAAAAGTGTTATATTTGTGGCTCTCATGATGAAAATCTGGATTTTATGCTCATAAATAATTTGTATATAATTAACCTTAGATTTACGTACTAAGCAATTTCGGATTCAGGTAAATTAGATTATATAAATTCTTATTTTATTTTCTTAATAATGAACGTTGGCTTCCTTATATAGCAAAATGTTTACTTCAGTAAATCCAAAATGACAGGTAATATTTATTTTAAGAGTGAACTGTTTTTAATAAGGGTGAAATGTATATGTTAAAAAAATGGTTTTGACTAAAAAATTTAAAGAAAAACTAATATACACTAACAAAAATAACAGTTCTAAACTAAAAAGAAAATATGTTTTATTGTAACAACTCCTAATTTTCATAACAATCTTTCGTGATAAACTGAATGTATAAAGAAACTAGTAAGCCAATAGGTTAAAAGAAATAGTAATTTATGCTTAGATGAAATTAATGTAAATATTGTTTTGCTGAAGTTTAAATGGATTTCAATCCTTAATGTGAAACTTTTAAACAAACTATAACAAATTTCTTGAATTTTGTAGTCTATTACGTTTGGTGAATCGTAATTAATCACTTAAACAATAGCTTATGACTATCCGAACTTTAAATTTTGTAAATTTGTTAAAACTTACCGAGACAACGTTTTTTGATCCCTATGTGGCGATCTTCATCAGTGTCTTCTGCTTGGACTACTATTAAAACTATCAACACTACTATCAAAACACAATACAAATCACACATACTCTTTGATACTATTGAAAACTTGCCTTTAAAACCGTCAACGCTTGACCCGACATCTCCAAGCCGAAGGCACTGATAAAGATCGCCACATAGCAATCAAAAACGTTCTGTCTCAGTAAGTTTTAACAAATTTACAAAATTTAGAGTTCGGATAGATATAACATAATGTTAACATATTTTTAAAATTACAAATAATCCTAGTTTATCATGATAAAATGCATCATCCTTCATTTCAACTTGTACAATTGAACTGTCCGATTTGCACCTATGAGATAAAAATGAAGTTCTTCATGACCTCATAAATAATGTTTTGTGCAATAAAACGAAATTGAAATATTTATGATACACGTTTATACAGTAAAATCACCTAGACAAGCTCAAATTGTCATGCCTTCATTGTCAATAACAAAGCAATTTATATAGTTCAAGCAGATTTGATTTATATGACAGGGTCATCAAACCTGACATGTACTCACCTATAGAGGTTATTTTTTAGTAACATTAAGATATTATTTGCATTATTATTAGTATATTAACATTTTTTAATGTTTAACATTAAACAAAATAGAAGTCAAACATTGTTTTAAAAAACAAAGATTAAGTTGTGTTCAACATACTGCAACTAGCAAGAAAGTAAATAATTTAATATTTATTGAAATAAAATTTTAATAATTTTTAAAACAAATGTGTTATTTAATTTTTAAAAATGTATTCGCTCAATTTTTCTGGGTAATATGACTATGTACAGTTTTATAATAGAAATGTTTCACTTAACTTTCATCTAAGTTGCAGGAAAAGGTTGAAGAAAATAAGAATGAAATATAGTGTAAAAATTGAAGTCACAATTAGTTCTTATTTGGATTGTTCACCATGATGTATGTGAAGCTTTTATGTTCGAATATTAGTTGTATTATTATTTTGTGTTTTATTATTTCAAAATATTTTAAGTTTTATTATGTCATATTTTATTTCAATACAATTAATTATAAATAAAGCTAGGTCTCTGGTAGAACATACCTTATATTTATTCATGGGACTGAAGTAGTTGATAATTCTAGATGAGGAAATTTTGTTGCTGAATTTTAGTTGTTCTCCAAAGGTATTTACCTAATTTTGTGTCTAAAGTTAGGGAATACGTTGTCAAGACCAATATGGAGCTTAAAGCTTTTATAAAATCTTGTTCTTTACTTTTTATATCTTAATAGGTAACTTTGAATTGTAGTCTATGTTAAACAATAGTTTTGGCAGAGTTACAAAACCGGTTCTGTTTGGACTATAACCTAAAAGCTCAGAACAATTTCATTATTCAATTTGTAGGTCTGGGATTGCTTCTGTTAGTTAATTGTAATAGGTTTGCCACTTATACTGAAAATACTTTCATTTTCAGTTTTTATAGAGAGTTAAGAGTAATATCTATTCTTATGAAAACACTAAACACAATGTACAAGGTTTTGATGTATATATGCTTTATAAAAAAACAACTATTTAAAATCAATTTGATGAACTCATTTTCTGAACTTTTGACACAGTAAAATCGTTTTTGAAAAGATATGTTTACTAATATTATATCAAATAGTCTGAACTTGCTAATACTCATAGCTTTTTTTAAGAAGATTTTACATCCAGATAATAAGAATGCTATACAGTTTTTCAAAAAAACTTTACAAGGAAATAATATTACATCCCACAAAAGCAGCACAAAATTTTTCTCTGAATAAATATTGGTTTAAGGGGCTAACCAAGGTTCATTCAACAGTGCAAGTAATACTTTTACTAATTTCAACTTGGCATTTTGCCAAGGATAAGTCTGCTATACCGGATATTTCAACTTTAAAATTTTTATTTCTATTTAAAGATAAAATTAATAATCAATATTTTAATCAGAATTTTATTACCAATTAAAAAAATGAATAAAAATTATTTAATTAATATCCTGAGAAAGTGTCCATTTTTGTACTGTTTATTAGATCTAAGGGCCTAAATTAAGTGAACCAGTCTTACTGTTTATATAAAAAGTACAAGAAATAAATAAAAAGGGTATTTAATGAAAAAAGTTTTAGAAATTTTTTATGAAAAAAGAAAATAAAATATGAATTACATTTATCTTTATTATTTAGAAATAATAATTTAATATGACATTATTAAGTAATAAAATTAGAGATAACAATAAACTAGTAAATTGAACTAAAACAAAATACACGTAAAATCAAACTAATAAGAATGAGACATTCTAAGTGTGGTTAAAATACTTTGAATAGATGCAAAGATAAATTAATTACATACTAGTGACAAAAGGATATAATTTGATGGGAAGTAAGCAGAATTAGTAGTTTCATCAAATATAGGAAAGGAATCAACTGACTTCTCTATCAGAATGTTTAATCACTGATTTTAATTACAGTATTTTGTGCTGATTTTTCATTTAAGTATATAAAGGCTAAAAAACAAATGAGAAAATATAGTGCAATTTAATAAGTTATTGTACTGTGCTGAGCTACATTATACAAAACTTGTCATGCATGGAAAACCTTTTTTACTTCATAAGTAACTTTTACCGTACGGTATCTAATAATATTAGAATTTTTATTTTACATATCAAAGGGTTTTATCTTTGTTACACATTTTGCATAGTAAATTATTTGTTTGTAAGACTTTTGTTCTTTGAGTAAAATGAAGTTTCAAGGCGGGTTATATTGTATAACTTTATCTACCTCGAAACTTTAGAACTGTTTACCTCCAGAATTTTAGTTCTTTATGACAATTATACTTACTTTTTTGCCATACTGATGTAAAAACTTAAGCTCGTCATGAAGAAGTTGTGTCTGATGTATTGCCTTTTTTGTAAATGCATTTAGTTCTGAAATTCTTGCATGTTTGTCTTCTAAGATTGTATTAATTGGATGTGCTTGTACCCTTAACCGAACGTAGGATATACTTGCTATAATAGTTGATAAGTGTCTCACAGCATGGCTCATTACTTGCTCTGCTTCAATAATACTGAAAAATTAAAATCATAGTATTTTTATGATAGCTACATGTTTTAAAACAAAGGAAGTATTAGAAAGTTAATTCAGTGGCTGAGGAAGAAAACCGTCTTAATGGTTAAACTAATAAAGCGAGAAAGCCTAGATAAAAAATGTTTTTTTATTGAGTATCAGTATCATACTTAATACCAATTAATTTGTGTAATTAAATCCAGTAAAAATCATGATATGTTATATTAAGGGCCACCAGAGGGGTAGAAATTATAAATAGGGTGAATTATAGTTACATTATAAATATATATAACTTTGCAACACTTTTTCCATGTATTCACTTATCCTTACAATTTAAAGTACAGGAGTCACTCACTATTCGCGGGTGACTGCTATTCATGCTACAGTATTCATGGTTGGCAAAATTACAGGATATCCCACTAATATGCATCGGTTTTTTCATAAAAGACAAGTAAGATAGGTAAGATAGACAAGTAAGGAGTTACTGTGCAGGTTGTAGGATAATGTATTCTCGTCTTATTTATTTTGTACAACACTGTAGTTATTTATCACAAAGAAATCTGATTATTCTCCAAACATTCCTTATACTGTACACTATTAGACCTACTACTCAAAATATAGGCAGTTCTTATTTATAAGGATGAAACTGGACTGTTTTGGAAAAGAATGCCTTCACGAACCTTGTTGTCCAAGAATGAAAAATCTGCTCAAGGTTTAAGGCTGCAAAGGATCGTTTGACTGTTTTACTGTGCTATAGTGTTAGTAGACCGATGTCTCAACAGCATATGGAATGTACGGTGAAGGATTTAAACACAATTACAGTAGAGATCTCGACAATTTTTTAAAAAGTGGCGAACAAAAATTTAACAGAAGTACTAATTACCGATCTTGTGCCTATTTCAGATAAGAAGATGAAGAAATTGTAAAAAATTTATCGCCGAAGTTGACATTAAATCTCTCAGTAAAATGTATGTTTAGGGAAATAGTTAGTTGCATTTGCTACTGAAATTGATCCCTCTTTAGAATGGACATTAAAATTGAAATGAGAGTTGGAAGAAGCACTATCGCTATATAAAGGAACATAAAGAACAAGAAAAAAATCTCACTAAAAGTAAAATAGTTTTTTAAAAATCAAATTAACAGTGTTTAAAAGATTATTTGTCTAAAATTAGGTGTTTAAAAATTTAACGGATAGTGTTTAACAATAAAGAATATGTGTTAGTGCTCATATTTAATAGAATTTTCATGTCTTCAGATCGAAGGAGAGCATAAATAATTAATAAAAATATGTATGTAATTGTGTAGTACGTAAATATACCATACTGTATTAGTGTATAGTATAGCTGTAATTAATGTTAACATTTTTTATGTGGAACGTAATCATCTCCTTTCCATATACAGTGGTTTCAGTATTCGCGGTAGGTTCTGGGAATGTAGCCCCTGTGAATAATGAGGGATCACTGTACCTGAACAAGAATCTTACTTCATATATATGCAAGTCGAGTTTCGAGAACTTTAATTACCTGTCCTTATTTTTGTGCATCATCAGAGACTAAGAGCTTTTTGTAGTTACCTAGTCCACAACCTAGGTGAGTGGGATTTGCAGTCTCATGTGGTATACCGGTACTGTTATATTTTCAGTTTCACTGCACTGTGGGAAAGTTTTAGTCTGTCTTGAGTTTAATTTTGTCTATTAAGTTTAATAATTTATCATTTTTTTATTTTATTTGTATTGGTTTATTATATTATTTTTGTATATTTAAATTTGTAGGTGTTCCTGTACTGTCATTTTAAGGCATGGGAACAACTAAAAATTTATAAACACAAAAATAATATAATAAAAGAACAAATAAAATTAAAAAATATAAATTATTCAACTTAATAGACAAAATTAACCCGAAGGCAAACTAAATCTCTCCCACAGTGCAGTAAAATCGAAAATAGAACAGTACCGGTATACCCCACGACAACAGAAATCCCACACACCTGGCAACTGCAAGAACCCTTTAGTCTCAGATGATCCTCGAAAATGAGGACACGTAATTTAAGTTCTTGAAAGTCGACTCACATATACGTAAGATTCTTGTTTATAATTAAATTATGAGTGATATATATGTGTGTGTGTGTGTGGGTGTGTGTGTGTGTGTGTGTGTGTGTGATTAAAATGAGCTAAAACGAAAGATAAAGACAGAGGCAAGACTTGGCATTCAAGGTACAAATGGAAGTTTCAAATGGTGACATTACTAAAAAGTTAAAACATTTATTGAAAAACTGTATCTCACCTAAAGATACAGAAATCAATATCTGTTCATATATAATACATATAACATATTAATCATATATATATATATATATATATATATATATATATATATATATATATATATATATATATATATATATATATATATATAAGTAGAATATGAAATATGTTTTCCTGTTAGAATTATTTTTAAGATTAAATAATATACACTAATTACAGGAATAATTTATTGAATATACACTCAAAGCTTTTCATTGGTTGACATTACCAAAATCCTCAGGAATTACAATACTAAGAATGACAAAAGAACAATCTAACAAATATGAAGTTACTAGATCAAAGTTACTTATCTAGTAACTTCATAATTGTTAGATTGTTCTTTTGTCATTCTTAGTATTGTAATTCCTGAGGATGTTGGTAATGTCAACCGACGAAAAGCTTTGAGTGTATATTCAATAAATTATTCCTGTAATTAGTGTATATTATTTAATCTTAAAAATAATTCTAACAGGAAAACATATTTGATATTCTATATATATATATGATTAATATGTTATATGTATTATATATGGACAGATATTGATTTCTGTATCTTTAGGTGAGACACAGTTTTTCAACAAATGTTTTAACTTTTTAGTAATGTCACCATTTGAAACTTCCATTTGTACCTTGAATGCCAAGTCTTGCCTCTGTGTTTATCTTTAGTTTTAGCTCATTTTAATCATAACATGAAGTTACTGAATAAGAGTTAGAGTTATAATATATATAAGTACTATAATTTATTTTTAATTATTTTTGTCATTATTTTATGGTTTGATGATTTTCCGATGTTTATATTGTTCTCAAAATATTTAGATTCCAGTGAGATTGTTATAAAATATTATAATTCTTTGTTAACACTATCAGTTTATAATGTGGTCATATTTTAGACAATATACATACATGCTTCTCTTAAACTGATTCAATGTAATACTTTAATATTCTATTACAAAATAAGACTGGATAACAATAATAGATCAATACAATGCAAAATATTCATAACAGAGCTATTCAGGAAGATTCTCCTACAACATTGATAAAATTTATGCTGTAAAAACTAATTCTACAAAGTTCTCAGTGTTTAGGAATCAGTTTCAAAAGTGTATATTAGAATGGTGACAAAAAAAATCAAGCCTGATTACAATGTGACAAAATTAACTTTCATTGTATTTAGGAAAGGCAAAATAGTAACTTGAAAAGAAAAAGATCTTTAGTGAACTATATATTTGGGGGATAGATTAATAAAAAAGGTTGAAACTGTCTATTGAAAACTAGCATTATATTTCTCAAATTAATACATAGCGTTTAATTATTGAAATGAATTTTATTTTCTAAGAATGAAATATTATTTTATTAAGGAATTTATATTATAAAAATTATTTTATATAATTTTTTCAACATATAATGTTTAGGCTTTGGAAAGCCTGTATGTGGTAACAATAAAATTATATATTATCAAATACAGTTGTATTGGAAGAAATTATTATCTTTTTGTGTATGTTATTATCCATAAAATCAGCAAAAATGTTTACATTTGAACTTAACAGGTTAAGGACTTTCTTAACTTATAATTTACTTAAATTTATGTAAAACCTATGGAGACAAAACATTTTTGATTACACTAAGTGATCTTCATGTATGTCTCATCAAACACTGTAAGAGACACTGATTAAGGTTGCTTAGTGTGATAGAAAACGCTTTGGATCAATAAGTTTTTCATAAATATACGTAAATTATAAGTTTGGCAATTTGTTAAGTTCAAACACATGAATGTCTTTTTACTAACCTGTACTTGTAATTTGTACTCAGACAATACAGATTTATCTAAGAAAGCAAATTGGTTTTTACATTTTAAATTGTTAAAACATATGACATTAATATACAAAGTACTGCTGTAAAAGTTTTTAATTGTAAATAATTCTCTCAAATGCTGTTAGTTTGACAAAGCTTAGTTGACAATATTTTGCTAATATTACCTGTATAAAACATTCCTAGAATGCATTGCTACTGATGTCTTTTGAACTCCATTTCTTAAAAACAGTAGTGAATTTTTATTTATATTCAACCAATTATTGTTGAAACAATGTTTGTCTAAGTGAGGTATTGAATTCCCTTCTGAAAAACCTTCCAACTTTTTGTTGCATTCCAAACTAGTTAAACATGTTGACCCATTCTTTCCATACCTGACGGGATCAAAAACAATATAAATTATGGACAGTTTGTTATAACAAGGTACCTGTAACAACGTTCTTCAGGATGGTTTAAATAGCTTGTCCATAAGAATGTAAGTAAAATAATTTGTTTTATTGCATTTCAAGGCTATGTGTAAATGTCTGGGTTACATGTTAATAACATGATTTAAAAATTTTATAAAATAGTAAGTTTGGAAGAATAATTTTTGAAATGACTCAGCGCTTTTAGTTGCCTAATATTGAAAAATTACTTTTTCACCAATACTAATGAGTCAATACTACAAATTAGTATGTTACTACCATACTATAGTTTTTTTTTTTTTTTAAATTTTGAAAGATATAAATTAGGTTACTTTTGTTGACCATTGCTTCGGTAATTCAATCTATAACAATATCTGCACAAACTCCAACTTAAAGTAAAAAAAAGAAACATATTGTCACAGAATGAGTGTTTTGGGCTGGTTCTAAAGGCAGGCTTTAGACTTGCATGTTCAAATGGTTGAGGTTGGTATTGTGTTTGTTCATTTAGTATGTTTTATTTTTTGTTCTATGGTATATAGAATTATCTTATTGCTCTAGTGGTTGAGTTCTTTTTTGTGGATATGGACTTTTTCTGGGTTGTGGCTAATGCTTGAGTAGCTGTGGTCTGTCTCTATAAATTGATGAGCAAAATAATATGAGTCATTTTTATTCATTGTGTATGTTCTTTATATCTTTATGGAACACAATTTATCTTTATATCTAGAGCCTTTTAACAGAATTTAAATTGTCTTATCCTTTAATTTAGTTTATGCTTTAATTTTTATATACAGTCGAACCTCTGTATAACGAAGTCGATTATCCAGAGAAAAAATTCGTTGTAGAGAGGTATTCGTTATTGAGAGGTTGTGTTGTCAAGAATGCTCCCACCCCATCTTACTGATCTTACCGCATTCGCATACCGCACTATGTGCGGTAATAAAAGGGATACAGTATAATATCGCGAGCGTAGTTAGTGTAACAATCAAAAACTGTTGTTTTCTTCACGTAATTCGTCCAAACTTTTGCCAATTCAGCGATGCAGTCCCTTAGATTAACAATGTTTTTGGGTACGATTTCATTGTTCTCTACGGCAATCACAAGCAATTTGAGTTTTTCTGTCCCAAACATGTTAGTTGCCACTAATACAGTGATCCTTTCTTTGCTTCCTTTTCCTCCAAAACAAGGGTCGGTTTTAAAAGTTAGTGTCTTGTTGGGCAAACATTTAAAAAACAGACCAGTCTCATCAGCATTGAAAATGTCTTTCGGTTCATAATCATTAAAAACTTTTTCCAACACATTTCCTTTCCAAAATTCACAAGTGGATATCAACACTGTCACTTTCTCCCGAAATAACTTTTTGAACAATGTTATGGCGTTTTTTTGAATTTTTCTATCAAACCGTTACTTGCGTTAAAGCCACTGTGTCCTAATGATATTGCAAATTCCAAAGCCTTTTCTTGAATAAGATTTCCTGACAATGGAAGATTTTTCTCGCGCATTATCGTAACCCATTTAATCATCGCGTTATCGATATTGTCGAATGTACTAAGTTTCATCTTCTTTCTTTGCAAATCATAAGAAACACTTTGTTTTAGAATTTGATCCCGCTTTTTTAGAATAGTGGATAGCGAACTCTGAGGTATAGACTACCGAATTTTTTCGCAACATCCAACTTTTTTACACCTTCATCAACCTCTCGTAAAACACTTACTTTTTCTGCTACACTTTTTACATTAGTAACTGAGCTAGCAACATTGAAATGAGTGATAAAAGAAAATGGTGGGAGGATGGGAATGTACTGTAGGCCTATCTATAAATGCTGAGTTCCTAACCGATGAGTCACTGCATTCTTAACTGAACCGAACTATAACATGCAGTCAATTGCCGACATGTGTTTCGCCTACCATTCTTGGTTTTGTTGACCTTCCTGCTGAAAATAAACAATTTCCTGGAAATGACATTGTGAACTGCCTATACAACACTACATTTCTTTGGTTGAAGTGAAAAAAAACTTTGTTATTGAGAGGTCCGAAATTCGTTACATAGAGGTAAATAAGCAGTATAACTTCTAAAATGTCATGGGACAAGGTAAAAATTCGTTATATAGAGCAGTGGTTCTCAACCTTTTATTCTATGAGCCCCCTTCACACTTTGGTGTGAGGTCACGCCTCCCTTTACGGATTAAGTTAATTTAGACTTATGTATGATAAATTTACTTATATTATGTTTGAGTAAAATGACTTTGAACTTAGGCTAGACATACTCTAGTAAGGGTAAGGAATATAAAATTATATTTGCTCAAATACAAATTTTATTTACGCAAATCATCGAAAAAATCAGAACAAAATATCAATAATATAACCAGAAAAATGTTTGCTACTTTTGTAGTGCTAGTGTGAGGGCTGGCACTGTTTCTCATTAACTATTTTTTGTAGGTTTGAATGAAATTTTGACAAAGCAGTGGTCCTCAACCTTTTATTCTATGAGCCCCCTTCACACTTTGGTGTGAGGTCACGCCTCCCTTTACGGATTAAGTTAATTTAGACTTATGTATGATAAATTTACTTATATTATGTTTGAGTAAAATGACTTTGAACTTAGGCTAGACATACTCTAGTAAGGGTAAGGAATATAAAATTATATTTGCTCAAATACAAATTTTATTTACGCAAATCATCGAAAAAATCAGAACAAAATATCAATAATATAACCAGAAAAATGTTTGCTACTTTTGTAGTGCTAGTGTGAGGGCTGGCACTGTTTCTCATTAACTATTTTTTGTAGGTTTGAATGAAATTTTGACAAAGAACACTGCAGGTTACCTTCTACATCTAGTCTGGCTGGATATTTAGATTTTATATTAGCCAGGGCTGAAAATCCTGTCTCACATAGATAAGTTGATGAAAATTGTACAAGCAACTTGACTGCCTCCATTGCTACTTCTGGATAAACAGGAAAATATAATAGCCAGAAATCTTTGAGATCCATGTTTGGGAAATCCAATTTAGCTTTGGAATCACATTGCAAGTCAATTGTTTGTTCTTGAATGTGATCAGGAAGTATATCAATGTTGATTTGAAAGGGGTCTCTTGTTAACTTGTATTCCCAGTTTTCCTAGCTTATATCTGGGAAATAGGCTCCGATTTTGTTCTTCAGAGACAACAAATGCTCAGATATTAGGTCCTTCATTTCATTTACTAGGTCTTTTGGAAGTCTTTGGGTATCATCGAGGAAGTTGTTTAATTTTGGAAAGGAAGAAAAGTTCGGCTGCGAAATGTGCAGGCGGCGTTGCCAAAGAGCCATCTTCTCAGCAAAACTCTTAATTGAATCATAGTTCTTCAAAGTACTTTTCTCACCTTGTAGCTTTAAGCTCAGAAGATTTATTGTTTTGAAAAAGTCTGACAAATATGCCAGGTAAAAGATAAATTTGTAATCTGTAAATTTCTTGTACAGTTCTTCACTTGAACTCATCAAAAAGATTTCAACTGCTGATTTCAAGTTGAACAATCTAGCAAGCATATTACTTTTGGACAACCAACGAACTTCGGTGTGAAAGAGAAGTGTTTCTTGATCACTGTTCAGTTCTTGACACAACACTCGAAAAAGTCTGGTGTTCTAAGCACTGGATTTGGCGTGATTCACTACTTTAACTGCTAAGTTCAAATCAGCGTTAAGTGATTCATGGAGAGTCTGGCAAGCCAAAGCTTGTCTGTGGATGTTACAATGGGATCCAATATTTTAGGGTTTTTTTTCTCAGCCAATTCAATAAATCCTGATCGGCAACCTGTCAACGCTTGAGCTCCATCAGTACATATTCCAATTACTCTCTCCCAGGGAAGTTCCTTAGCTTCTAAAAATGTTTGAAGAGCAGAAAATATATCGACTGCTTTAGTTGTTGTTTCAAGATTTTTTGAAAACAGTATTTCTTCAAGGAATTTCTTCTCATCTATATATCTACAGTTAAACAACAACTGCGCTTGTTTTGAAATGTGTGTTGTTTCATCGCACTGCAATGCAAAGAATGGGGAGGAGTTTTTTAGCTTTTGCACCAGTTGATTTTTCAAATCAATAGCCATGTTATCAATTCTACGTTTTACTGTATCGTTACATAAAGAACTTTTGGCAACTTTATTGTAGCTGTCTTCACCGAGCACAGTACGACAAGCAGTAATCAAACAAGGTTTTATGAGTGACTCACCAATTGTGTGGGGTTTCTTGTCTTTAGCTATCAACAAGGCAATTTCGTAAGAAGCCTCAACAGCCTTTTCAATTTCCATTCGAAAACTTCCACTGGAATCAAGTTTTATTCTCTTATGGCAACTTTTCCTAGAAACGAAAAATTCAGTATGGTTGTCCTTCAGGACAGCGTGATTTGTAGTCAAATGGCGTTCAAAACGTCTAGGTCGCATTGCATCATTACTCAGAACTACATGACAAATTACGCACTGAGGTAAATGACTACAGTTTTTCTCAATAAATGTAAACCCGTATTTAATATAGTCATCACTGTAGAGTCTTTTCTTTGGCACTGATTTATTCATTTTAATAAACAAAAGCCCTGCTATGCTGAGTCACAGCTAGTTTCTCACACCTGGACAGACGCTCACTTACATTTTATTGAGTAAAGAAATAGAGCTTTATAGCTCTATTAAGCTATAAAGAAAATTCAATGATTGTGTGTTTGTGTCCAACATCAAATTCAATTTTTTAAAAAATTTGTTGACTCCTCCCCTGGAATTCTTCCACGCCCCCCAGGGGGGCACGCCTCCCAGGTTGAGAACCGCTGATATAGAGGATTTCGTTATCTGGAGGTTCGTTATATAGAGGTTCGACTGTGTTTTGAAGCGAGAGTTTTCTTTTAGGTTTTTATTATGATGTATATTGTTTTTAATTTCTTTATTGTAAAACGATTCTGCATTTTACCTTTTTTTCTGGAATGTTTGTGTGATGCTATTTGAATTTGTTTATACTTGAGGGTGTGATGATGTTTTGTGATCATTTTTGCTTTGTGTTTTGTATTATTATTGAATATTTATGTTGCAATGGATAGTTGAATTGGTTTTTTGTAAGTATATCTGCCGTTCTTTTGTAAATTTTAAAGGTGTGTTTTGAATAATGATTTTGGTATTAGTTATTTCTATCTTCAACATGAGCTACTATTTTTACACTAAAACACTTGAACATATATTGATGTTACACTTCCTAAAACATAGCTATTTATAGTAGCACTTACATATTTGTTTACTAAGAATAGCTATTTTGGGAGTTGTATCCCATTTCAACTCAGAACATAACTTGTGTTAGACAATGGGATACATATTCCAAAATGCCTTTTCTTAGTAAACAAAAATGTGAGTGATACTATAAGCAAGTGTAACATATCAATATATGACCAAGTGTTTTAGTATAATTATTTTGGATTTTGAAGCTCTCTCTAAAGTTGTAAAAATACATACAATTCATTAAAAATGAGACATATTCATATTTTTCTAACCACATAGTAAATTCTGGAATTTTGTAGTCCATAACGTTCGGTGAATCTTATTAATCACTTAAACAATAGTTTATGACTATCTGAACTTTAAATTTAGTAAGTTTTTTAAAATTTACTGAGAAAGAACGTTTTCGTTCACTATGTGCCGATCTTCATCAGTGTCTTCTGCTTGAAGATGTTGGGTCAAGCGGTGACGGTTTTAAAGGTAGGTTTTTGATAGTATCAAATAGTATGAGTGATTTGTATTGTGTTTGTTCGTTTAATATGTTTGTACTTTCTGTTTTTTTGTGTCTGTAAATTTCATATTGTTCTAGTGTGTTGAGATGTGGTCCTTTTTTGTTGATGTGTAGGATTTCTAGGTTATGGTAAATGTCTGTGTATTTGTGTCCTATTTCTTTTATGTGATTGTAAAATGTTGAGATGGTGTTCTGTTTGTGTTCCCCGACTCTTTGTTTAAAGCTGCGACCTGTTTGTCCAATGTAGAATTTGTTAAATTCGTCGCAGTTCAGTTTGTTACACCTTGTGCTTGTAGTTTATCTTTGTGGTAGGTGTTGTGTTGTATTTTGTATTGTAACTTGTTATTAGTTTTGTATGCTATTCTGTATCCTATTTTTTAAAATTTGCGGGCTATTTTGTTTGTTGTTTTGTTTATGTATGGTAGTGTGATATATTTGTTTTCCTTGTCTGTAGTGTTAATTTTAGTGTTTTTTTGTATTTTGTACCATAGATTGTCTATTATTGTGGTATTGTATCCATTTATGTGTGCTAAATATTTAATTGTGTTTAGTTCTTTGTTTATGTTTTCGGTGGTCATTGGGACTTCTTTAAGTCTATGGAGCATGGATCTGAAGGCAGCGTGTTTGTGTTGGATAGGGTGGTTTGAGGTGTTGTGGATAAGTGTGTCTGTTGTTATGGGTTTCCTGTAAATGTTGAAGCTGTGTTTTTGGGTGTGGCTTTTTGTTATAGTAAAGTCGAGGAAGTTTAGGGATCGGTTGGTTTCAATTTCTGAAGTGAAGTGGAGTTTTGGGTATATTTTATTAGTGTAGGTGAGGAGTTTTTCACATGGACGGGAGTTGCCTCTGTATAGTGTTATCATATCATCGACGTATCTGTGCCAGTAAATAATTTTATGTGGTTGTGTATTGTTTGTGAGTATCTTGGTGTTTTCTATGTGTTGTAGAAAAATTTCGCTTATGACACTACTGATAGGACTTCCCATGAGTAGACCATCTGGTTGTGAATAGAAGTTTGAGTTGTGGGTGAAATAGTTTTGTTTGGTGAGGATTTGGAGGGTATTTATGATTTCGGTAATGTGGGTTTTAGGTATGTTGTTCGGTATTAATTGGATTTTTAAAATAGGCCACAGTTACATAAATATCAACTAAAATCTAGAAATATACCATGTCACAAAAAAATTCTTTTCCTAATTACACTGGAGCAATAGGAAATAGAAATGTATTAGAACATACAATACAAGACATACAAATTATAAAGAAACACAATATGGTTTTATCAGAATATTAAAAACCTGTCTTTGGAACTGTTGCTGCTAAGCTTAGAAACTCATTCTGGAGACAAATTTAAGTATAATTGATGACTAACGGTTTTATCTCAGAAAGTTTTTAAAACAATTTAATTTGAAGTTCATGCAAGTTGTAGTGCATCAGATATTCATTTTGAGATGAACTATTAAATATTTAGTTTCCTGTTTTGAATTATGAAAGTATTAATTTTAAATTGAATAAATAATAATGGTATTTCAGTTTGAACTACACTTTTTAAAACTATCATTTGAAGCATATTAATATCATAGACTGGAACTGAATAAATACATTTAACACATAATTTTCAAAGTTAAAAGGCTATTGTTTGTTATTGTTGTCAGAAAAAAGCCAAGGTAAAGAAATGCGCAAAGGTATTATGGGGCACTTCAACAGGCAGAATGAAAGCTTCAAACACCTGGGTTAGCCTTTGATTTGGAAGGGGAATTGAAGCTAAGATAACAAAAAAGGAGAGTTAATAAAAATATTCTTGGTGAATCTTTAGTAAAAGAACTGAAAAAAATGGGTATAACAGTTTGTTGTTTTCAATCTTGAATATCACAGTAAGGCCAAAAGACAATGCATTTGAAGAAGAATGAAGCAGATATGAAATAAGAAGTAATGCAATGTTATAAATAGTGGGTGAAAAACAAAAAAAGGAAAAAAGACTTTAATATATATTAATATGTAAACACATGCTGATATTAGCACTTACTTTTGTCTAAATGAAAACATCCATTTTGGTATGTATATTCCGTAATAAACTTGTACCATAATTTATTAATATGCTATTCTGACCATATTTTGTAAATTTATGATAAGTAATTTAGCACTGAATTTCTAATAGTCAATTTTATCTGTAATGACTTTGTGTCAACGATTTTTAAAATTTATTCAAAAACATTTTTCTATTTCCATCAGTCCTCTGAATGAAGTTATTATTGACAAGTGCTCATTTCTTTCCGTTTATGGTGAAAGCTTGCTAACATTGTTATATACCCCTCCTAATTATCCTGAATACTCTAAAATTAACTACAAATGTCGGAGTCTAAGATTTTCATTAACGTAAATTCTGTCTCTGAATACACTTATGCTTAGTGAGATTTTCTTTAACAGACATATTTTTAAGACATTTAAATTTACAAAAATAATAAACCTACCTGAATTTAAGTTGGTATATTATTTCACTTTATACTAACATGCATTCTAATGTGTAATGTCTGAAATATTTATATCAATATATATTTATTTATATACTTATGGCTGTTATTAAATATGCATAATAAGGCGGTTGCATCTCTACTTCATGTCAATGTTGACTAAATGTCTCATAGGGTTGACAAAATCCTTCATTGGTCAAAGCATCATTTTTTGATAGGTAGTCAGAATGCCAAGCTTGGGTTAGATCTAGCACTTCTATTGGGAAGTATTTGAAACGGAAAAGTTAAGTGGAAATTAGTCTTTTTTGATAATTAAATTTATAACAATTTTTTTATCCCTCATTACTTGTGTAGGAGGAAAAAGATAAGTCAAGCAGAACATGATCAGGATCTAAATAGATGTTAAAATCTTTGAAGATGATTAAGAAAATATCAAGGCAGCTGCCAGCAAGCTATGAAGAGTTTCTTTGTCAGAAGAATGAAACTGGTTTTGGTACGGAGTTTTCAACTGTTCAAGGAAATTAAATGACAATACTTGTGAATGTTTTTTTCAGTAACAAAACTACAGAAGAAATTTTCGAAAACATTTAGAAAAATCTATACATCTTTTGTGCCTCTGGAAGTTTTATGTCTCTCGATATTTTTGAGCTGAGGAATGTTCGCAATCTACTTGTTTACCTATTTGGTAAGATTTTGTGTAGTTTTAAGAAAAACAAGGAACAATTCAGTCTAAATAGAATTCAAGGAAATAGAATTGGTATATAAAAAAATGTCATGCACTGCACAATTACTAGTGTCAATTCTTCCAGGATATTGGGTAGTGAAAGAACATTTCTAATAATATTTGTTGATTCCATCTTCACGTGAGCCACTAGTTTTTAACTAAAAACACTTGTGAGTATGTTACACTTGTCTATAGTAGCATGTACTTGTTAATTGTTGGGGACATCCGTTTCGGGAGATGTGTTAGGGAAAAATCAGAGTTACTGTCTGAGATAACAATAGGACACATCTCCTGAAACGGATATCCTTAACAATTATAAAGTAAGTGTAACATACTTACAAGTGTGTTTAGTTATTTATATTAGCTTTGCTGAAGCTATTTTAAAGTTTATCATAGAAGAGGATGGTTGTGATGAGGTAAATTGCTAATAGTATCACTAATGAGAAGGTTCCATCTGTATTATTTCCAATTGAATTAGTTACAACCTGGAAAAAATAACTATCTTTAGTGAAATTTTTATAAGCGTCTTACTCCAATAGAAAGAGTCTTGAAAATACAACAACAGAAAATACAAGACAGGCTCTTCTCTAGCTTTCGCACTTCAAGTCTAATAAAAGCCTGGATTCATAATAATGTATTTCTATCATAGTTCAGCTGGTTTCTTTTTCTAAGTCTTACTGATTGAATTATAAGATTTTTTGAATTCTATAAAAGTTTCCAGTTGATTATTATGTCTACTCTTTTAAAGTAATGCACTAAATACTAAATATTTCATTTACCAATATTAATCACTTTAGTC
The DNA here is from genome assembly GCA_036971475.1 of Prosapia bicincta. Classification (NCBI taxonomy): domain Eukaryota; kingdom Metazoa; phylum Arthropoda; class Insecta; order Hemiptera; family Cercopidae; genus Prosapia; species Prosapia bicincta. The sequence goes on along the minus strand of JBAIZL010000419.1, from coordinate 1,707,548 downwards.
AAACTCCACAGACCTATCCTCTTTAGTTTTATCCGCGTATGTTACCAAGCTTGATACAATTGTCAATATAGAAGGGTTTGGTGTGTTATAACTACCCTTGTATAGAGGTTTTTGTGTGTTATAGTTAAAAGATACAACTGGTGTATGGTTATTCTTGACTTGTGCTAGTATTCCATGCAGAGGGGGTGTGGGCTAGCTACACCTACTGAGAGGGGGTTGCATCTCTCTCGGTACCTCAGTTTAACCTAACACCACTTAGTTCCCCAAAACCACACTCCTACACAGAGAAATACTGACATTAATTAACAACAAAACTTTAATTATTAAACAACAATCCACTTATACAGATTTTTGGCAGGGAACTGTAGCATTTTGAGACTAATAAAAGCTTCAAAGCAGATCTGAGATCTTATGAGGATGCTCTACCATAGCTGTCAAAGCAGCTGCTGATCTATCAGCTACTTCAATCCTTTGTGCCCATTGTGCACAGCTGTCATAACTTGTACACAGTATTATAATAATTTAGCTAATACCCACCCAGTAAAGGTAATGAGGAAAACTGTGAACCCCAGAGATATGGAGGTTGCAAATGTCCGTATGTGATCCATGGTGCACAGCTGTCAGAACTTGTACACAGAATTATAATAATTTGACTAATACCCACCCAGTAAAGGTAAGGGAGAAAACTGTGAACTCCAGAGATATGAAGTTTGGAAATGATTGTATTCAGGCGCGTATCCAAGGGGGGGGGGGCGATGGGGCGATCGCCCCCCCAACCCTCAAAAACTTTGGGTTAAAAATCGACAATATATTATTAAATTAGGACTTTCTATTAAATTAGACTTTTACTTAAGTTAATTCGTCTTTTATTGCAAATAAAAAATAAAATTTTAATTTCAAAATGTGACGTGTTCCCTCGGCATACCCTCGTAAATGTCTAAACGTTTTAACAACAGATAGCGCTAGTGAAGCTTAGTCTCGAACATATGATTTTCAATACGTAATTTTGCAAGCGTAATATTCTTAGTTGACTCCGGAATTGTTCGTGTTGGAAGAATAACTACTTATATTAATTAATAAACCATTTTTATAATAATAGCTTATTCTCTAGCCATAAGTGTTATCGAAACTGGAATAATTATTTATTAAAAAGTCTAATTTGCTACGAATCTTTATCACGTTACCGATTTCTAACGCAAGCGTAGAAAGAACTTTTTCTGTTCTATGTTTTTACATACACGCTTGCGCGCGCGCGCGCACACACACACACACATATTATATATATATATATATATATATATATAATGCATCGATCGCCCCCCCACCCCTCCAAAGCAAGTCGCTGGATACGCGCCTGGTATGTGATCCATGGGTGTATCTGTTCCAATAGCCCTAACTATAATGTTTGACATGATGGTTGACTCTATAGACACATATTTCTAAAAAACTATTTAGTGTAAATCTTGGTTCAAAGAGTATACTTCAGAAACACCTGGGAACATTAGACCAGATGAAGCTACTAAGATTGCTACACTAAGTGTCATGGCATCTGACTATGTATATTTTGCAAAACATTTATTATCTGCTGCTTGGAATGAAGAATGGGAGTGTGTGAAACACAGTAAGCTGTGGAGAATTAGGGATACGATCTGTCCATGGACGACTTTTGTTTGTTTAAAACATAAGCATGAATTGGTGGTTACTCGCCTTTGTGTCGGCCGCTTCTTTTAACTCATGGATATTTAACACATCGCAAGGTTTGACCAATGTTTTCAAAGGGTTTAATCGTTTTCAGGTATACAATATCAAGATTAAATCCTTATATGTATATTTTGATGACCATGTCATCATCATCAGAGGGTCTTATTATAAAATTACAATCTAGCAAACAAGAAGTTACAAACTAGTGCAACCTTATAGTTTAACAGATTGTATTTTGGCAATATGACCCTCTGATGATGTTAACATGGTCATTGAAATGTACGTAAGGGGTTAATCTTAAGTAACTTGTTTTATTTGTTATTTTTGATTATTTTTGTGGTATTGGTGTTCTTTCCAATATTTTTATTGTAACCTTTTAAAGTAGTTTAAAGATGGTGTGAAGAGACGATGCTGTGGCTATTGACTGTATCATCACCTTTTTACGCCACATAGATTTTTATAATAAAATGAAGACACATACCTTTGCATTATCTTTATAATTATTGGTAAAAATAAATTTAATATTTATAATATCATTGTTATTGGTTTAAATTAGATTTATTGATTTATATACATGGTTTTATTTAATGTCTGTTAATAACTAATAATTTTTTTATATAGGCTAATGACAGATCGCAGACAATTTTCCTTTCTTAAAACACTCAACGTTTCTAATTTCTTTCCGAAATTCCTTTTCAAGAGTTCAATTTTAATTAAACAATTATACAACTTACTATTTATAAAATACATAACATTATATCAAACATAATAAAAATCAACAAATTATAAAACTTTTAATAAATATCCATTTAAAAGTCAAATTTTTTCTATCACAGATAGTGATAGAAAATGTATTAGAAAAAATTTGACTTGTAAATGGGTATTTATTAAGAGTTGTATAATTTGTTTGTTTTTATTATGTTTTATGTAATGTTATGTATTTTATAAATAGTAAGATACATGGTTATTGTTATATATTTGTTGTTATATATTTATTACTATGTTTTTATCTGCATATGTTTAATATTATCCTTATATATTTATTTATTATTTAACTATTTGTTATTTATTTATTATTTTATTTTATTTATTTTCCTCATTTACTTTACATTTATTTTTATTGGAGATGACCAAAATTATGTTTATCACCAGGAAAAACAAGAATTTGAAGTAATTAAATTCTAGATAAATTATTCATAACATTGTTTGTGTGGTTTTAAAGGTTTGTCTAACCATCAAAATTTAAAGAAATTGAGTAGGAAACGTTTTGGTCTACTGATATCGGTTTGGTTGTATCTCATTGAAGTACTTATTATGGGTATTTAACATTAATTCTCTTTGTAAAATATGATTATGTCATTTACACATTCAAATATTCCATTACAATCCTTAAATATCATTTTATTTCTACACTTCTACAGTGTTTCACACAATGTGCAAACATTGTAAATCTTTAATGAAATAATTCTTTAAATTGTAATATTATTATATTTTAATTTACCAACTTTAATTCAAATTATATACCTCTCTTCTTTTTGGCTTAGCATGCAGTTTTGTGAAAAAACTATTAGTTATTGTACATACTTATTGTAAAAACTATTGTACATACCCTGAAATAGTGCATATAAAATCATTCAGTCAACTTTTAAAAACTTAAGCAATTTAAAGTTTGTATGTTATTTCTTTAAATTTTCAATACATTCAAATCAATTAAAACTTTAAAATAAAACTCTTAATAACACATTCTCAACAAAATATTAAATCTTAATGTCATGGGTGGAGTTAAGGAGGGCAAGGAGGGGCATTGCCTCCCTTACACTTTCTGGACTGGTATATTATTTTTTTATAATAAAAAACTGACAATGAACTCATTAAAACACTACAAAAATAATAATAGTGCTGACAAGAAGTATACTCGGCAGTATCAGTTGCTATTTAGGTCGTATGTGAGTTATTTCCTAAATATGACTAAGATTAAAGGAAAATATAAACTTTATCTTAATCTTACGAGTCATGATGTTCAAAATAATATTTTAGGAAATGTCTCAAACCAAGTTTGGTATATAACCTTATGATACTCATAATAACAAAATCAGTCTTAATTTTAGATTTATAATTTTATAAAATTCAACAAAAACTAAAAGATTTTAAGTTTTGCAAGGCTATAATTCTAAAAACCCCCAATTTGCATTCTATGAGAAACATATCATTGAAGACCGTACCCTAACTTAATAATGGATAATGTTTTCAAAACATGTACCTTTTAATGTAAGTTTTTGGATGATGGTTCAATGTTGTCAAGCTTTTAAATGTTCTTTATTTCTATTTGGGGGAGATCCAGAGACCCCACTTGATACCCCCAGGGCAATCTTGTGGCCCCCTAGAACAAAACTTGTAACTCCACCCATGCTTAATGTTATCAAAGTATTTCAAATAATTTTATTTTAAATTTACTTAATATTGTTCATTTGATATTGATAAAATTTAAACTTGTATTGTACTTCATGGCAATGCAAGTTCTATCATACTTTTCTTAAAAGTAATGCAATAATTTCAAATTTCTTATTTAAATGTTTATTGCCAGTAAAGATAATTACTAATTTAAAAATTTACTTGCTTTTTGAGATTGCTGCTTATAACTTTAAAGTACCTTGTGAATCTGTTATAGCTGTCTTTGAAGTACAAATCAGTTTATTTTATCATATAATTAATTTTTATAACTATAATATAATTTATACATTTTTCATTATAGTACTCATTAATTAGACTTTCTTTTACTTATTCCTTTAACAATTATTGCCTTGACACTAAATTAGTCAAATTTCCTACATTTTTATTATGAGCTTTATTACAAGTTACCTTCAACTTTTCAAAGTATTTAAAATTGTTGAAACTAACCATTTTCTAAAATTGTCTAATTATTAATTTCGTCTTTTAATTTTTATTATATTTATTTTCCTCCTAGTCTTAAATTTTGTTTCTACTGCATATTATAATATTAAAGTTATTAGTTTTTAGTGAAATATCGCTTTGAATATTTTACAAATTGCTTTTTTAATTGGTAAGTGCCTATGAAAATCAATTGCCTTGACCCCATTGCTACACTCTGCCTGTTAATCACTTGCTAAATATGTAGATCTTTTGATACAAGTAGCCAAGACTGTATAAATATAGTTGCTAAAGTAAAATCTTACTGAACACCTTATCTCAATACATCATAACTACACAAACATTTCAACTAATTTACAACAACAACAAAAACATTTAAAACAACAGCAAACCTCACCCACCTTAACAATATCAAATAAACAAACCAAATCATGGAGGAACATGCATACTCAATACCAGATTAACTACAATTCTTGCACAATATTTGATCAAATCACTTAAAGTTATGTGTAAATAAATATTTCCTGTCTTTCACATCTCTTTAAATTATATCTGGTGTAAGTTATAGCCCGAGTTCAAAATGGAGCTGGTTTGTCAAAATGATTCATTATTATTATGTTTACACTCACAGAGATTATTTTTTAAATAAATGCAGTTGATTTGGGAGTCAGGTAAAACTATTTATTTAAACAGACAACAGGTGGTTAGGGTTTTTGTTTTTTTTTGTTACAATTCAATATTTAATAAGCTGTAATTTTTATGCTGATGATATTTTTTAAAAAACTTTGACTTTACTCATTCTAATGGTTTTTGTAACATCCTTTAATTATAAGAAATTTCATATTGTAGCTATGTTTATTTGTAAACTCTTGTCATTATTGTTGGTAATTTTAATTGTGTATTTATGTATTGTAGGCCTGAAGAGGATAACTTGCCTATCTAAATAGATAGTTGTACCTGACTTGCACATCAACCGCATTTATTTAAAAAATGATTACATTTTTTTAAATATATATAAAAGTGTATACTTGAGAGCTCTAGTTCAAGATGGAAACAAATAATATACCATAATATGAATTTTTAAAATAAAATTTCAGAAAAATAAATAACTCCAAATATTAAAAGAATCTAAAAAATTATTTATATACATATTACTACTCTTTTTTTTTTTTGCATTGTTCTCAGAGTTCACCGTTTTGAAAATATATCTGCTGTTATTAAAAAAATAACATTTATGTGATGTATATTTATTTACAATAAATATTTTGGATGAAGAAACTTTTTAAAACAACGGAAAAAGTTTTTAAAAATTTTCATACATACTAGCAACCAGAGAACTATAATTTTAAAATAGTTATATTTACAAATTTTGAAAGTATTGGTTGCAGATATTAAGTAGAAATTTCTACAAAACTTTTGTCTATTACACATCATTCATGTATATATATTTATTTTGAACATGAAATATCAGACAAATTTAAAAAAATTAAAACTATGGGTGCTTCGAAAGTTTTAAAAATACATTGCTTGCAATGTTCAGTCTCTAATAATTGAATTATTAATCATGACCCACTTTATATTTTTTTAAAAAATTAAATTAATTTTCCTTCTAAACATAAAATCTAGTGTGTGTGTGTGTGTGTGTGTGTGTGAGAGAGAGAGAGAGAGAGAGAGAAAGAGAGAGAGAGAGTTTACCTATAGAAATATAAAATATTGTAATTTTGTTTTTCTATCCATAGAAATAATTATTAAAAAAAAAATACTTTGTACTCTAATAATTAAACATGATAATATTGTTTGAAGATTTGAAATTATAAAAATATATTAAATATTAGTGAATTTTCAAAAATTCAAAACCATTACCAAGGTTAGACACAGAATTTCATGCATTGCCTTTTTAGACGAATTGAAAGGTTTTTCTCCACATATACAAGTTTTCTGACAATTTTTTTACCTGCTGTTGTTGTTTTCTGCATTCATTAATTCATCCAATAGTGCTTCAAATAAAGATTCTCTCTTTTTTTTTAGACTGCATAAGTTGGACATGGTTTCTAAATCTTCTACTTTAATGCAATCACTTGGAATAGATTGATTGCATAGAATTGTCATAATCTGTAAATAAATGTGAATGAAATTTAAAGATACATTATAGTTTTAGTAGACTTTTTGCCCATTTGTCCTTGTGGTGTTCAGACCTTAAGTTTGACACAAACACAAAAAATAATAATAATAAATTTCTGGAGGACCACACACATAAATTTAAAAGAGCAAATCTGTGAGTTACCTTGAAGTTATAGTTTAACAAAGAGTTTATAGACAAGGTTAGAATAATGGAAATAACTAAAACACTAACTCAAGTTTAACAATTTTTTTTGCAAGTGTAGTCAATTGTGTTGGGTTTGTGCACCACTTTGCACATGAACTCTTTACTGAAACACTTTTAAATGACTTAAGTTGAAAATGTTCACTAAAGGAATAAATTACACAACTGGTTTCACTAACTACTTGACCATGTGCTAACACTCTTTTGGTTGAAAATGTTTAGTGAGAAAATAATCAAAGACAAGTGAAGTTATAACTAGTTAAGTCTGATAAAATAAATAATCTTTTGATTTGAGATGAATCTCAACACTTATTTGATGAAGGATTTGTAAGATCCAAACAGAAGAAATAGAGATCCGATGAGCTGAAATGGAAGAGAGAAAACCAGGATGAGAAGAGAGACAAGTGCCTTGTCAGAGATATGGTTTCACACAGCCAGAAAATGACAAGAGCCTTGCACAGTAGATCGCATGCAAAAATGCACTGTAGTTTGACAGAAAATCAAGCTATACCAGTTTTATTTAAGAACTGTACCAAACAGCTCCTATATTATGAGTATATAATAAATGTAACAGCAACTATTAGCCATAAAGAAATTTGATTTCCAATTACTTAGTATATTGTATCTAATATATCACATTAATGGTTTATCATTATATTGCCATTTGCTTAAATAGAGTTTGATTTTAAATGAAGTCCAACTTTACTCTTCTACCAACAATTTTATAAAAGATTTCATTTTGCTTTAAAGTTTTTAGCAAACTGTTTTTTTTTACTTGAATGATATTACATCAGTCAATATATACCAATAGTAAACAATAGATATAATTTATTAGGCAGATGTTTTTGAGGTATAAATTAATACAAACAATTGAGAATTAATTATTTTTTTATGAATTTGCAATAGATTTTTAAAATAAAATATATTCATAGTTTCTACCTTTTAATAATTTTATGTACCACTTTTGGTATCACTTTACAAAAAAACCACTACTTACTGTTGTTTGTCAGCAAACATGTTTCACACTAGATCAGTGCATTGTTTAATGCTGTGAGTCACTGACAATATAATTTTACTATTAAAACTTCTACCTTAGATACCTATGATTTTAGTTTTATTTTTAATAATATTTATTAAAATGTATAGTAAAAATTATTAATTTTATATCACTTACACTTTAAAATGTTTTAAACTTGCCTATAGTAGCACTTACTTTGCTTGTTGAGGACAACCGTTTTGGGAGATGTGTCCCTTTGTCAACTCAGACCGTAACTGATCTCAAGGTTTACGTAGGTTAGGGTGGGGGTGGGATATTATGGCGGTGTGGGTGTATTTTGTGTGTATTAGGAGTTATGATGTCAAAAAGTGCGTGTGAGTTGTAATGTAATTGTGTATTGAGTATGTGTGTAGGGTGTAGTTTGAAGTGCCTATATATTTCGTATTGTTCGGTTGTGTAGCGTTGGTTATTTCTGTATTGTTTATGAAGAATTTGTAGGTTAGATGTTATGTCTATGTAGTCATGTTTTGTGGAGTTGAGGTGATCGGCGAAGTTTGATTGGTAGTTATTGTTTTTTAGTGCTTTTATATGTTCTTGGTAACGTGTGTAGAATGACCTCCCTGTCTGGCCTATGTAAAAACTGGGGCATGAACTGGGGCACATCTCCCGAAACGGCCGTCCTCAACAAGCAAAGTAAGTGCTATTATAGGCAAGTTTAAAACATTTTAAAGTGTAAGTGATTACTAGTAGCTCACGCGAAGATGGAATCAACAAATGTTAATTTTATATATTTCAGGAGGGGCTCAGACCCCCTCATCATGTGCCTCTGCTTTGTACATGGCTCCTTTTCAAAACTGTGCAATAAATAAATTAGTAGTGATGGAATGGATAGTCGAAGCAAGTGATTAGCATGAAGTCAATGATGGTTATAATAAGAAAACCATCCTTTTACTTCCTTTAAGATAGAATTTCATTAGCAAGAGGGTATTGTTTATAATTTCTAGTTGAATCTAACAACACATTGGATGCAGTACTGTGAAACATGAAAATGCCTGGAGAAGCTAAAATGAGTTAACACATCAAAAACATACAAATAATGTATGGAAGACATACTTAGAGGATATTTGATGATTGTATGCAATTTCACCTCTTTTGGTTACAACATAACTTGCTGGTTGAATTTGGCTGGTCAGAGTGACGTGTCTCTACATATGCACTCCACAATATCAAACATGACAATTTTTAATGTTTTTGAAAAAACTTTTCTCAATTCATGCTCAAGAAATAGTTTTTAATAGTAAATATATAAATAAATAAATAATTTTCAGTATGTACAACCCTTTCCTTATTTGTTCTTAGTTGTGGGATTTGTCAAAGCATTTTATAGTATAAAGTAAGGTTTTATGGTACAAGCAAAACATTAAAACGTTTTGTTTATTTTTATGAATTTCTTTATGGAGAACTCTACAGTGTTTAGATTTTATAAAACCGTTTTTTATACTTTCTTCATTCTCTATAAATTCCATGCAACTACTGTTCAGTGGCCATTTGAGTTGAGGGCTTGGGATGCAAGAGTAACTAGAATCGAAAATTGTTCAGAGATTTTTTGAGTTGCCATTTTATACTAGGTGCATGTTGTACAGAATGGAAGAAATTATAACAACCATATGGAAAATGTAAATAAATATTGTTTTATACTGCCATAAAGTTTTTATTTTGAAATGAATAATATGACATTAATTGGGCATCTTAGCTGTATCTATCTACATTGTATTGTATGATAGATGGTGATTGTGTAAAGTTTACACTACACAAACACTAAAAATCTAATTTTGACTAAAATTAGTGTATCAAATTAGACTACACAAACACTAAACAAACTCCAAAAATTCATTAAAACTATGTTTTTTACACGATCAGAAATTGATCTGTAAATAAAATTTCCATCTTCTAGAATTAAGGTTCATAAGTGTGTTGACATCTCTTGAGTTCAACTAATCCTGTTGGTGCTCTATTGAACCTATTAGTCGAATTTGACTGTTGTCCAGTCAACTTGTTAATCATCAATAACTTGACTGAGAGATATTTTATAAAGAGAATTTCTTTGAATTAGTTGCTGTAGTTACATGTATTCAGGTTTTGCCAGGGAATCAGCTGATTCAATTTCTATACACTCTACAGTTCAAAAGGATTATTAATATTATCTCATCTCTTTACCTTCACTGACATTTAAATTTTAAATGAATATTTATAGCCAGGAATTAGGTCAGTAAAGTAATGTTAGTGAGAATGTGTATGATGTTAACTTCTTTACTTAAATTGTTTCATATAATTATGTAACTATCTTACAGTAAAACTAATTTTAAAAATACCTAAGTAAATACGTAATTGCTTACTTGCTGATGCGCTTCAAAATATTCGTTCCTTTTACGAAGCTAACCCTCTACTGGCGGCATCGGTGAGGTATAAGGCTCTAACGGGATGGATTTATGACTGTGGAATGGGGCGGGTTGTTTTGTTTGTGTGTCATATAATAGAAAAGGCTGTTGGCTTCAAAATGTGTGTGATCTTTTAATATGTTTTCTTTATCTGTTGCGTAGGGTTTGTATATTTCATATTTTTCTAAGGTTATTAGTTTTTTACTTTGTTTTAATGTGTGTAGAACATTTAAATTAGTATGTATGTCAGTGTGTATGTGTTGCGTGTTTTTTAGGTGTTTTGCGTAGATGGATTTTGGGTTTGTTTGTTTACTTTGGGTAATGTGCTCTTCGAAGCGTGTATAGAATCACCTGCCGGTTTGGCTGATGTAATAGCTGGGACAATAGTTACAAGTTAATTTGTAAATGCCTAAGAGTTTGTATTTGTCAGATTCTTTTTGAAAAGGTTGTATGTGCTGTCTTAAAGTGATTGTTGTTTTGTATGATATTTGGTAACGGAGTTTTTTGAATGTGGAGGCTATTTTATGTGTGTTTTTGTTGTGGTAGGTGAGGGATTTGCATTTGTTGTTTTTTGTGTGGTTTATCTGCGTGGTCGATTGATGATGATACGTTTAATTTTCCTGAGTATGTTGTCTATGAGTGTATGTTGGTAGCTGTTTTATTGAGCGATGTATTTTATGGTATTGAATTCTTCGGTATCTTCTTTTACAGTAAAAACTACTTTTATTATACTTTACACTTTTAAAAATATAAGTTTTCCTAAAATTGGTATATGTATGTTAGAGCTGAAAAGGGGACATGCTTACTTTAACATTTGTTTTTAGATATCAAAAGAAAAAGCTATCTACAGGAAAGTTGTTTTGGAAAATGTAATGTTCACTAATGAGTAGATTAAGTTCCAAAGGAAAGAAATAATGCACTTATAATACATTTCGATACACAACTGAAAAACTGCCCTTATTAGTTCTTCTTAATAAACTGTTTTTCTGGATCAAGGGAGACTCAAGTTACAATGTGATGACACAAGAGGTTTCCACTCCTGTGCCAATTTTAACTAGTTCAAGAATTTGAATTGTACTTCAGTAAAATTCATTTTAATAGCTCCCTTCACCTACATTAATATCCTTACAAATGAAATTTCCTTCTGATTTTTCTATAAACACTTTGGAAAACATGTCTACTATCTTTTACTTTGGTGAACCACCAATTTTCTGCCCTATATATATATATATATATATATATATATATATATATATATATATATATATATATATATATATAAATATCGCAATATGTATTCTTTTGTATTAATAAAGAACTAAGTCAAAATACAAATACAAGAATTATAATTGAATTTACAATTCAAAGCTTTTCGTTGGCTAACAGTACCAACATCATCAGGAATATCAAACAATTAAAATTAACATATGTGCAAATTAGATCAAATAAATAGTTATGCCAAATCAATTACAAACTTGTCAAATTTTTTTTTTCCTGTTTTTAATTTTTTTTTATTTTGCTGCCCTAATATTACAAACACTGAATACATTATCAAATTTAGATTTTACTTGTATTTGTTCATTTATCAACTCATTATTAGTATTATATTTATGTATTTCTAAAGCTTCATAAATATTCATTCTCAGGCCTTTGTTAATTTCTTTTACAAGTATCATATTATCTATATTAGGAAATATGTGATTATTATTAATACAATGATTAGCAAAATTTGATTTATAAATTTCTGGCTTTTTATATGCATTAAAATGCTCTTTATATATATCTTTAAGTTTTTTCTTAGTTTGTCCTATATAAACTTTATTACAATAATCACATTCTAATTTATATACACCGTTTTTTCATGCATATTAATAATATTATTATTATTCATTATATTTATTAATTTATTATTAGTATTATATGCGAATTTTATGTTGCTACCTTTAAATAATTTTGTGATATTTTTTATTTCATTACCAAAAAATGTAAATGAAGTCCATATGACATTTTCATCATCATTTTTGTAAATTAGATTATTATTTTGTTTCTTTAAAATATTATAATTAAGTTTATCAACAGTTTTCTTTTTATAGCCATTATTATATATATGTTAAGTCAGTGTTTTGCATACTTTAACAATACCAACAACAGTTACTATGAGCTTGCTCTATCAAACGTGTTACTTCATTTGGTTAGGTAGTGTTGCAGTACATAGGTATTAGAGCCTGTACAAAGTATTGTGAGTGCAGTACATAGGTATTAGAGCCTGTACAAAGTATTGTGAGTGTAGTACATAGGTATTAGAGCCTGTACAAAGTATTGTGAGAGCAGTGCATAGGTATTAGAGCCTGTACATAGGTATTAGAGCCTGTACAAAGTATTGTGAGTGCAGTACATAGGTATTAGAGCCTGTACAAAGTATTGTGAGTGCAGTACATAGGTATTAGAGCCTGTACAAAGTATTGTGAATGCAGTACATAGGTATTAGAGCCTGTACAAAGTATTGTGAGTTCTAAACTGATGCCTATCCAGTCTAACTAAGGAGTAATCTATGGGCCTTAGAGTAGGTACTGTGGATTAGAAATTATTGAAAGTGTCTTACAGATGGGCCTATTTTTGTAGTATTATCGGTAATACTTCACATTATGTTTTACTTTAAATAAATTCATGGAAAAAACTTATGTAAAGTTTCTTTGAAAAACAGGAGATATGTTCACGGCTTCAAGACACGAGCCTATAGTTATTAGAGGTGGTATTGTGATAGTTCAAATAATACCATAATTGTCATAATCAAAGTTGTTGATTTTTAATGATCAGAAGATGTTTATTTATTTAAATTATTATTACATGCTGTTTTTTGTTGTAGATCTTGAGATTGTTTTACAAATTACTACTTTCGGTATCACTTTGTAAAAAACCACTACTAACTGATATTTTTCAGCTGACGTGTTTCGCACTAGGTCAGTGCATTGTTTAATACTGTGAGTCACTGACAATGCACTGACCTAGTGCAGAAAAATATCAATAGTAGTGATTTTTTACCAATCAATACAAAAAGTAGCAATTACTATTATTTATGAATAAAGTAGTAACTGAAAGTACAACATATTCAGTATCTTTTGTTAAAGAAAAACGAGACATTGTTTCTTGTACCTGTAAAAAGGAGTAATTCCACTAGTTTTTAAGATCACTTTATTTACTCTTTCATCAATTCAGGGTGCCACAGATAGTCGACACTTTGCAAAAGAGGTAATCACTTTCTATAGGTAAGATCTTCCCATAGTATCTATAGATAAGATGAAGTCAAATCTAGTTCCAAGTACATTACAGAACTAGTTGAAAAATTAAAGACAATACAGCTGCAAAGGGTTCCAAATTTTTATCTTATAGTTAAATTCAGGAAACCATTGAGCCCTGTAATTAACTACGCAGGTTCATTATTAGGTACATACCCTGATTCTTTTCCTTGACACCAAGGGCTTACCCAGGATCAAAACTGGAGGGGGGGGCAAGTCATGGTTATTCAAGTTGTAACATTTTAGCACGGAAAAGGGGAATGAAACCAACATTATAAGAAAATTATTTATAATTATAACAGTGCTTCATCAACACTATGTTATTACAATTTTTCTTGAAAAAAATGTTATTTGTCTAGTTACATGTCTTATACTAGTATTATTTTTCTTGGATTTGTATAAAACTTGTTCAAAACTCTTGTTTTAATCCATTCCTGATTTTCCTGAAAGAATTTCTGATAGACGCTCATCAAACTCAACCCAGTCAATCTATCCTCTCCTATTGTACTTCTCAGCCAGGTCTTTACCCTTCGAAGGGTACTGAAAGATCGTTCAACAGTAGCTGTAGCGGATGGCAAAGCACTTAAAATGAGGAGTACATGCCTTGTTGCAAGGAAAAAATATTAGCCTCCTCCAAAAGTGCAGCCATTTCAGTATTCATTAATTTGTTTCCTGCTAAACCCTTCTTTTTCCACAGATTATACCACAAATCTAATTCTGCAGAATATCACCCAACTCATAAAACTCCATGAAAGACTTCGCAGTTTTATCCAAATCTTTTAAAGTAATTGTTAGCATGTATAAAGGGTGAAGATGGGATAAGGTAAAAGTAGGAGTATTTTCGTGTGAGAATCTAACATTCAATGATAAAGTTAAGAAGTCAAGATAAGGGATGATCAATGACTGTCTCCAGTATTCAATCCCAGTCTCAGATGCTTGATTACTTCTGTATATTTGCTTTTGAATAATTTGTAGAACTGTTGACTTAATGCCGACTTTCTCCGCGATATCATGATTTTTTAAGTAATTTATCAAAAACATGTTCAATTACTTCTTGACAACATCAAGGATTTCACTAATATGTTTTCTCACCCTATTCAAATCCATATTTTTACTTTCTAGAACGTTCACAACTGGTTCCAAAATTGCAGAATACTTTGCAATCATGATTAAACCTACGATGAAAATTGGTTTAGCCAATTTACTGCACAGTGCAATTGATAGGCAAATTTTCTTGTAGCATAGTTTTCTTCTAGAAGATTCTCTTTTCTTTTCTCTCATTAGCTGTCACCTATAGATTCTTCTAGATCCTGCTCTCTCTCTTGAATCCCACTGACTGGCTGACATTGCTTCCTCTCATTATTATTCTTATTTGTAGAATTATATTTTTGTTTTCCTATAGAAAATAAATGTGTATGATTGTATGATAATTTTGATCGACAATAAAATAACGATAAATAACCCTAATTTCATAGTTTTCAATAGTGTAAGTTTTTTTTTAATTATTAAAATAGTTTTAAGAATTGTAATAAATTCCAGCAACAAAACTTAATTACCATTTATTATAATTTTGCTACCAGTGGGGCAGTTGCCCCCTGCCCCTCGCTGGGTATGCCTATGCTTAACACTGTTTATCATTTTAGCATTTTGAACAAGGCACTCCCTGTTTAAATTTTGGGATGGCAAAAGACAAAATGTCATTCACTGAATATGTAAAAAACTTCACAACCTAGAACTGAAAGGTAGTCGTATGTAATGATACCGCCACCGGAATTTCTACTGACTCCTGTTCAAACTGATAAAAATAATTAAAGTTCTCACATAATAGGTTTTTTTAAGATTTAGCTTTTACCTCATAGACAATGATTTCCCAATGTCTCTTAAAGACCGTATTTATCAGTTTCTAAAGTGATTGAGTCATACAGTTCGCCCGCCAGGAGAAGCGAGCTGGAAGGAATGCAAAGAATGCGGAAACCAGCCCCTACATTTGGCCCAGCTGTTAGTGTACTACCCTCTGCAGAACTGTAAAAACACCCCCCCCCCAACACAACTGACTGGTAAAGGCAACTGACACAGACACAATATCAACTAAAATGTTCAGGCGAATATTCATGACTGGGCTAGTGTTAACTGGCGCGTGCGAGAGACAATGCTTTGGGAGTGGAAGGGATGTTAGGTAGATGGGATTTTCTGAGAATACTTCCTCGAACCCCTCATACGTCGCCTCTGTTCTCCTGGTGGGCGAACTGTAGTGGATGGGCTGATGACAAATTATCTTCTTGAATTCTTGAATTTTATAGTCTATTACGTTCGGTTGAAACTTATTAATCACTTAAACAATAGTTTATGACTATCCGAACTTTGAATTTTCAAAACTTCAAAGTTCGGACAGTCATAAACTATTGTTTAAGTGATTAATATCTTCTTGAAGTTCCATTATTAACCTCCAAAGATAATATACTTTTTCTTACTGTCCACTGCGCTACTATGAACAAGTTCCCATATTTTATTGCTAACCTAACATAATAATGAATTTATGGGTTAATAAATAGCAATTACTCACTATGACTCCAAATGTATGAATTAATTCATGAATGTTCTTGTGTATGTGTATACTGAAGAGTTATCAGTTTTTAATAACTACTGTGTAGTGCACTTTTCAAGTGTTTGCCCTGATATCTCTCAAGTTACACTTCATTTAGTATTTTCAGAAATATTAAAAATATAATAGTTCTTTGAAAGGGGGTGAAGTAAAATTGCCTTTTTTTGTTAGCCTGGGTAGCAGTAACTAAGTGTAACCAGTCATTGTTTGTGAATTTAACAATTATATTGAAACAAAAATCTAATCATTTCTAAATTATGAACATAACAAAATGTATACTTACATCGTCCAATCCTTTACTTTGAGCCAAGTCAAGAACTGTTTGACCTCTACGATCTTTAATGTCTAATTTTGCACCATGCTTCACTAAAATGGACACTACTCTTACTTTGCCCTGATTCACTGCCCAGAACAATGCCTAAATTACAACAAACAACATTGTAGAGAAATGAATGTAATGTGTGGGAAACAGCTAAATTTTTCAGGCATTGAGAGTTTTAAATATTACTATTAGGTAATATATTCAGATATAAGACTATAGTTTGGTAATAATTTCATGTCAATTTTCTGGTAAACATTGCTAAAGAGTAACTAAGAAAATATTTTTTTTTACAATGTTTATTCTTATTCACTTCAACATATATATTATTATGTGTAATCCTAATAAATAAACTTACAAATATATGAAACCAATTTTAGAATTATAACATTAGATTGAAAAAACGTCTTAGAAGTTGATATTTTACAAAACCAATATTTATGAAAAACTTATTTTTGTTTTAAAAAATGGGTTTTTAACTTTTGAAACAATTTAAGTTTTTAATTTAATTTATATTTTGTGTGAAAAATAGTTTCAATATCAAAACTTATTAATCCATCTCCTTCGATCTTTCTCTGAACGGAAATTTTTGTTTATTAAAAACTAGAGTTATTGACCTCCTGGTGATATAATTTGTACTTAATAAAAATTTAGTTATTATTTAGTGTGTCTAAAAATAGTAGTGCAAAATAATTATTACTGTCCAGCCTTGACTGTCCTGAAGATTAAGATCACAGTGACTTTTTGAATCCACTAGCTTTGCTACTAATTTTTGGTGGCCTTCTTTAGCTGCAAACATAAGGGCTGAAATTCTATGTCTTTCTAAGGCATTGACATCTGCTCCATATTGTATCAGTAGCTCAACACAGCGAACCAGTTTATCTTCATTTTCACGAGTTGAGGCGCAGGCAGCCATAAGAGAAGTGTATAGTTCTGTGAAAAATTTCTGATTAAATATATTGATCACAAGAAAAAACTTAAACAGTTCTGTAAAGATATTATTACCATACTTCACTGGTTTTATAACAAGATTTAAATTACTTTGAAGGATAAATTATTTATACAGATTTTTCTTAGGGTGGTTACATAGGTTTTAGAATCTAAAAAGTTAAACAATAGGCTTTATGATTTTGTGAATATTTCCTAATACTTATAAAGTCTTAAAACCTTAATGAGTAAGAAATATTTGAAAGATATAGTCATATCAAAATCTTGTAGCTGTTCATGACGAGTTGGTTGTTAATAACTTATAACACTTTTGCTATTACTTGCAACCAGACTTTTTGTTAAATAAAGGTTGTTAAATTGTTAACTTGCCCCAGCATTCCTAGCGGCAAAAATACGAGGCTGAAGAAGTCGTAAGACGAAAACGTTTCCTCCAAGTGTAAGTTAACAATTTAACAACCTTTATTTAACAAAAAGTCTGGTCGCAGGTAATAGCAAAAGTGTAATAAGATATAGTCAATTAGATTGAAAAGAAACTATATTAATTTCAATTTCAATTCAGATATTTTTTATTTGTCTTGCTATTCTTCTATTGTTTATTAGATATTTGTTTTCCTTTTTTAAATTACTATTTTCCTTTTCTCTCCAAAAAATTATTTTATTCAATATTTTAATTAAATTAGTGATTTGTCTTCATTACCAAAATGTACTACTCATGCAAACACATACATTCATACACACACACACACACACACACACACACACACACACACACATACACACACACACACGCGCACACACGCGCACACGCACGCACACACACACACACGCAACACACACGCACGCACGCACACACGCACACACGCACACACACGCACGCACACACACACGCACGCACACACACACACACACACACAAAATACCCACTCACATTTTAAGGTTGTCATACCTTTGTGAAAGTTTGGATTTGCTCCTTCTTGCAATAAATATTGTGCAATTTCAGGGTGTCCCATTGAACATGCATACATTAAAGGGCTCCATCCTCCTTTTAAAGTTTGGTTGACAGCAATGCCTGGGAAGTAAAATATTTTTATAGAGAAAATTAAACTCTGTGCTTTGTTTCGGCACATATTAAAACTAAATAGAACACCTCTCATAACAGTGTTCATTATAAATAATTTTGAATGGTTTTTAATCCTAAGTAAATAGAGGATTCATCAAAATTTAAAGGCCAAATATATTTTCAAAGACCTATTTAAACAATGGATTGTTACCAAAGCTAAAAGCTTAGAAGTTTAAACAGCTATCATTTGCCTTCATCATTGAACTTCACATATTGGTATTACACTAAACTTACATTTCGAGTTAATAATGGGACACATTTCTCAAAATGGCCAACCCATTATTATATTATAAACGATAATAAAATTAAATTACACAGAAAAACTTATAGTTTATTATTAAAAGAAGGAGTATACTTTATTATTAAACTGTATTATCAAGGAAGTATTTAAACAACGTTCTCCAAAGAACACTGATGTAAAATCAGGAGGACTGGTCAAATCATTATTACATTAAAAACACTAACAGTTGTTGAATTTCACTAAACACAGGTCAATAACGCGTAGACATCTGATTTAATACAATTTATACCTCAGATGATTAAATTTTGATCAATAATGAGAAAACCATGCTGTGCCAGAATCATCTGTGCTAGTGGCCAAGATTGTACAGAGATTTTCAAATAGAGCAGAAAATAACAATACTTTAATCAGGTATTAGATATTAGAGTGCAGATGAGTTTCAAGTCAGTATAAAACCAACTAATACAGCATAGAAATTGATACAGTCTTTTTATTGTTAAATAAAATGTATTTTTCAATTGATATTTTGTAATAAAGATATGATAACAAAATCATATTTTGAATTTAGATTTATAAATTTTAAAAAAAAGTGTTGGAAGTTTACAAATAGATTGATCAAATTTTTAATAATGGTGATAAGTAAAGTAATACTAAACAATCTTATACCTATTTGTTAAAACAAAATATTTGGGTAGTAAACATATTACAAAAACAGGACAAAATTTTAACTGGTTTTCTATGTCAAGCATCACTATTAAATTATTTGTTGAGCCGTTGTAAAAAAAAATTACCAACTCATGGTAAAAAAAGGTTGTTACAAATATATTATTTTTGTAATTCATGGCAAACATATTACTTTTGGCAGTAGCAGTGAAAACAAGTTTTCATAAGTTTCAGGAAATTTTTATAACAAAATCTGTTAAATCCCTAAGCCTTGACACAAGAAAACTTGTAGTTTTTGTGTTGTACATCTTGAGGTTTTACTACTATTGGTATCACTTGGAAAATAACTACTACTTACTGATATTTTCCAGCAGATTTTTTTTGCACTAGATCAGTGTGTTGTTCGATGCTGTGAGTCATGATCAAAACTGTCGCTCAGGTGTGTAGCATTAGTCCAAGTCTGTTGTGTATTAGTGTTCTATGGTGTGATATTGTTCATAGAGTAATTTTTAATTATGCGTTCAAATATTGTATTAGATTATGATTGTGTTTTATTGTTTATAATGTATTGTGGTCAGTTTTTGTGGTGTTTGTGTATCTTTTAGTTTTTTGTGGTGTTTAGTTTGTTATTTTTTTGATATATTGAAGGATTTTTAGATTAGTCCCTATATTGGTGTATGTGTGTAGTGTGTTCTGTATGTTTATAGCGAGGTTTGATTTGGGCTGTGTGTTTTTTATGTCTTTTATGTGTTCCTTGTATTGTGTGGTGAAGTTTCTCCCTAATGTAAACACAACAGAAAACTGCAAGATACAAACACCATCCACAATACATAATTAATGAATACATACATATTACATTTGATATGAAATATCTATTCTCTTCACTCTATTCATTTATTATTTTATATAACTTTTTATTACATAATAAAAAATGTACAAGTTATAGTTTAAATTTAAGAAATTAAATTTTTTTAACCTTTAACGGGAAAATTGCTTGTTGCAACGTGTGCGTGTGTGTGTGTGTGTGTGCGTTGTGCGTGCATGTATTAATACCAAGTATTACAGATATATAGTTTTTATTTATAGTTATTAGTTACTAATTAACAGTAAGTAAACAGAAGTGATGTTAAATTTATGCGTAGATGTGGATGTGGGCGCCGGGTTGACTCATCGTAGTTTGTGACTATAATGTCACTTCTTATAAATAAGGAATGCCCATCTTTTGAGTAGTAGACCTGCTGTAGTGGTGTACAGTATATCGTATGTTAGGAGAATAATCACATTTCTTTGTAATAAGTAAGTACAGTAGGCATACTGTACAAATAAATAGGACGAGAACATATTATCCTATAACTTGCACAGTAACTACACTCTCTTTCTTGTTTTTAAACAAAACCGCAAATACCGAACCCGCGAATAGCGACAGTCTACTGTACAAGGTAGTGTAGGGATACCACAGCAGATCTAGTGCATTTCTTGAAACCATACATGAATGTCACATACAAACACATATAAAAAAATTAATGAATTGCATACCACTTAGTTAACTAGAACACCTTGAAAACTATTTATATACAGAAATATAAATAAAATAGAATATACAACTCAAAATTATTTGTTAATGTTTTCAACCCTATGTCTGAGTTGATAATGGCTTATATCTCCCAAAACAACAACCCTCAGTTGTACTAAATTGAATGTTACTATAGGCAAGTATTTACATTTATCTATGTTAGAGTGTACAAGTTCATTTCAATAATTTTTAAATTGCAAGAGAGAGTGCTTTTCGCACTACATCCTGTCCCAACAATATTACAATGTTCTAAAAGTTTTAACTTTCATTTGAAAATATCTTTAAATATGTTTTCTTCAAAAGTATGGATTTTGAATTGTACCCCAACAGCTTTCAAGTTTTGATTCCAAGGAGCTTCATTTTATTTCTAATATTAGTTTGAATAGATAAATTATTTAATAATAATAAATGAATATAATATATTCATTTATATGGAAATAACATATTTCATAATATGTAAACAATGATATATATTTTTTACACATCACCTTTTTGTAAACTGCTCTTTACACCGTCTATATTTCCTCTTATGGTTGCCAGTCTTAAATCATCCAGTAGCTGAACTAACTGTAAGCTTTCAGTTAGTTCAGGTGTCTTATAAATAGTTTTCGTTGACTGCTGAAACAGAGCATTAGATTAATATTGATGATAGAAAAAAGACTTACAAATAGCAATTCAACTTGCTTTCAAAACAAAAATATATAATTTTACTTGGTTAAAAATATAAGACTTTAAAACTATAGGCAATTTTCAGTCATAAAGGAAGGTTAAAATTATGACACCAGTTGTAAATGGGATATATCTTTCAAAATGTCCAAACTCATATATTATAAGGATAAATGTTGCCTTTAATAAATGTTTAAATTTTTAAAGTTTTTCATTTGGCAACTCGAGTTCAAGATGAAATAATTTATAACTTTATTTAAATTAAATATAAGGGTCCTTAAATAGACATACAAGTAAAATTTTTCTCACTATTCAAAAATCAACATTACACTCTAATTTAATTTTTCTTTACAATTAATCTTTCATATATTTGTTGATATCACTTGACAAAAAACCACTATTTTCAGACATTTTACAGCAGACGTGTTTCGCACTAAATCATCATTGTTGAATGATGTTAGTCATGGACAAGATTCTTACTGAAGAATATCAGGAAGTAGTGGTTTTTTGCCAAGTGATAAAAAAAGGCCTAAGATGTATAACACAAAAACGATAAGAATTAGTCTCTAAATTTTGTTGTTGTAATCATTTTGAATTCACTGATTAAACTATAAATAGATAATACTTAAGTAAGTGAAATGTAAGCACTTATTTGCTGACGAGTTTCGAAACAATCGTTCCTTTTACAAAGCAAAGCCTCTCTTGATTGTCTCAAAGCGCGTCAGCAAGTAAGCCCATACGTGTTCACTTATTTAATTACTCTTATTGGTTT
>JBAIZL010000419.1:1680000-1682500 GCA_036971475.1 Prosapia bicincta | reverse complement strand
ATAAATATTTTCAAAATACTTTCATAAACCACTGAAAACACTTCAAGTATCTACAGATATTGCAGAAATAGGACCGAAAATCCTATTTTCTATCCTATAAAAATCATGCAGGGATTGAATAACACTTCTTATTCATTGGATTGACTAACATTATGTATTTATTCACAGGTTAAGAGCCACATTGTTGGAAATAAAAGTGTTTTGCTTGTCAACAATTGATACAGTTGAAAGTGTGCACAGATAAAATGTTTCCGGTCTTTACGCAGTGTCAATACTGGGATGAGGAATATACGCATGACGCCACATCCTGCATATATCTGATCTTTTGTCATTGCCTGTATATAAATATTTTACTATTCACTCTCCCACAGTCGTATGCATTGCATAGGTCAAATCAGTCTTATGTCACTCATCTTGTCTTTCACTTTGGAACTAACTTGGGTGTCTTCATTATTTATATTTTTATTTATGAATTCTGAAAGGAATAAAATAATTTATATAATATACATTAATTTGGTTTATGATTATTCCAAATATAAAACTAACATTTTATAAGTTTACAGTTGTAATTACTTTATCATGTTTTTATTCTTGTATGTGGAAATTACCATGAATATAATAGAGCTACAAATTATTATTATATCATTTTTAATTTTGTTCAAGCCTATAGAAGTGTTTCTCTATGAAAAATTTTATAAAGGTTATTATCGCAAGTAGTATATAAATAATATATAGTAATATAAAACAAGGAAATGATCGTCCCAATATGTCTTCCTCTTCTCGCAGTACCAGGGAAATTTATATACCTATCTAATCCTCATTACAATTAACCTTCTTCCTCCAGCATTGCTATTGGGCGATAAAACCTAGCAAAAGTGCAATTCCTTGAGCGTTCTAATTATTAGAAAAGGAAAAACTGATACAATATTTTCAACTTTGAGCAATAACATCACAAATTAACATCATAAAAGTTTAATTGTACTTCTATAATATAAGTATTACCACAGATAAACTCTATAGTGAAACTATTAAAGTTTGAATGAATAGTTTTAAACTAATGACAATAGGTTATAGTTATCCCTTAACTGACACCATACGTCTCAGAGACGGTCGCGAATTTTAAAACCCGTGTATCTTCCGCCTACGAATTTTTTGTGCGTCCCCAACCCGTCTACCTTTCAGGTGAGTGGTATAGTTTGTGTAGTGAAGGTCCTGTTTGTTTTTGTCTGCGTTTGCCTTTTCCAAAGCCATTTTAGTGTAGTGCATCCCATTCTCCCGTCTCTCAGACGTATCGTGTCTGTTAAGTAACATTATTCGTTCATTCCAAACTTTGTATATAGTGTTTTTAGTGTAAGTGTGTGCTTTTTTACGTTTCTTTTTTAATAAATATGGATTATCAAAACCCTGATAAACCTGGTCCATCACATGGAAGACCAGTTATGAACTTAGTAACTGTGAATAGTGAGGGGTTCAATAACGATCTTGAGAATTTGGTGTATGATGTTTTGGAAGGACCTTCAGAACCTGATCCATACGACAGCGATAGAGATCCAGATTATCAATATGATAGCGAACACGATTCCGAATCAGAACAGGAGGGCGAAGGAAATGATGATGTGTACCAAGAGTCGTCTAACGAGCATCCAGGTGTGATAGATTCTTCTAGTATTGAACCCCTGCTTCTAGAAGATGGTTTTTTCTATGGAAAAAAAATACGTAACAGAACACAATTTAAATGGAATAAAGTGCACCAGCCTCTAAATGTTAGAACAAGAAGGCATAATATAACTGTGCAGTTACCAGGTCTAAAAGCTCCTGCAAAAAAATTGGGAACTAACCCTACTGTTGAGGACGTGTGGGGACTTTTGTTTTCTAATGACATTTTGAATGAAATTATTATGTGGACAAACAAAAAGATTACTTCGATCAGAAGTAATTTTTCAAAACCACAATCTTACTCATCTGATTTGTATATGATAGAGTTGAAAGGTTTCATCGGACTTTTGATATATACGGCTATTTTCAAATCTAGCAACGAGTCAATTGACAGTTTTTATCGTACTGATGGAACAGGTCGAGACATATTTCGTTGTGCAATGTCCAGAAATAGATTTTTATTTTTATTGTTGGCATTACGATTTGACAACCCTGTTGATCGTGAGGGAAGGAAAGATGAGGACCCTACAGCTGCAGTTTCCAAAATATTTAATAAATTTTCTGAGAACTCCCTACTCCTTTATTCTCCTGGTCCAACGATGTGCGTTGATGAAATGCTGGTCTCTACGACATTGAAATAGCTTTACATTATCACAAATTACGATGTTTAGATTACAAAATAAATATTTCAAAGAAAAAACAATTTTCCGGTAAAGAAAATTTTTTTGTTAGTAATATTAAATTATTTTTAATCGATTTTAAGCATCACTTTGTAAAACGCACTAATATATTAAGATTATGTCATTAAAATATGTTTTTAAAAGTGTTTAATGATTACTAATTC
>JBAIZL010000419.1:1480000-1675000 GCA_036971475.1 Prosapia bicincta | reverse complement strand
CTACAAATGGAAAGCAATGTTTGAACTAGGCCATATTGACACTATGTTTGAATTTGGCCACGTAGAAATTAATATTTGTACTGGAATCCATTGCAGAGCCGTCCTTAGGGTGGAGGCTCCAGGCCTCGCGCCATGAGGCCTTACTCGTGCTAAAAAATAAGTAGAAGGTGTTGGTTTAACGAAAATAATATAATATTGTACAGATATACGTGTTTTAAATATCTGTCTGTTTATTCGCGCAATATGTACAGTTATTGAATAATGATAGAACCTACGAACGAGATATCGGGATCGCGACCAAAAGAATGCAAACCATATTTTGATCGCGCGGTCGGGTGATGTCCAAGGTGAATCCGGGCACGTGCGTTACGAGCACCACAGTTCCGCACGTAACGAAGATTGTCGCACCAAAGGCAAAGGTGGGCAATGTCTGCGTGCGATTAGTTGTGACCAACATGTCGCGGAGTTCGGAAAGTACCATTATGTTAATGAAAGTAGTTATTTAAAACTGGAAATATTAAAGAAACTTAAGCGAGCAACAGACAAAATACCCACGTAATCTACAGATTGATTTATAATTTCATCATCTCTATTATCAGCTATGAGATGATGGAAACACATTCCATCTGTACACCAGAATGGCATTGCTTGCCTTTGATTATATTGCAGACAAAATACGTAGTGCTTGTTATCACTGTACAACAAACTTCCAGAAACCAATTTACTGTGGAAAGGAGGCTTTTGCTAACATTAAGGTAAAAAAATGAATAAATCCTGGTAGTGTGGGTTTATCCTCAACAAAATACTCCCTCTTTTAAATTTAGAAAAATGGGTTCAACACTTCCATTACTACAGTCTGCTATAAGACTACTGCGATGGAAAACAAACCAGTTTGGTTTTCAAACGGTGCGGGTGTAACAACGTCGTATCTTGCTCGTGTCACGTGTTAGTCTGGACAACGACATTTTCTTCAAGCAGTTTGATCAGAAACGCCCACCGCACTGAAAGCACTGCACCGCACGCATCGTCTTTGTCGCGTTTACCTTGGGCACAGCGTAATATGCTTGCCGGCCGTCCCATCACGTAATAATATGTGCTTACCTAATATATAAATAATATAATTCATTAATAATTACAAAAGCAAAAATGTTTTTTTTTTATACATTCTTATACAAATGTATTTATTTCCTATTAGACCTAAATTATTATAATTTCCTTATGGTTCATTGGTTGAATAATTAAAATGGAAGAGTTTAGACCATGGTCATAAATCATATTTCTTTCCTATTTCCTCACACAGAGTAAAAGATTGTATGTATCAAAAATAAAATAGAGCCAACCCGGCAAATGAAAAAAATCACGTAAAAAATTAACGTGTTTTGTGACGAAATGATTTCATCAAAATTGCTTTTAAGGCCCTTTTTGGATAAGAATATTAAAAAAGGGGAGAGGCAACTTTCATAAAGAAACCCTCATAAATTTTTTTGTTCCAGGCCTCACGTTTGTTAAGGGCGGCTCTGCTCCATTGCCATTATTGTTTTGAACCAGGACTCATTGACATTAATATTTAAACAACACCACATTGACATTATGTTTGAACTAAGCAACATTGACAATAATGTTTTTTTAAAATTCTATTGTAGCTACAACATGCATTGTTGAGGGGTTAACGTGTCAAACAATGAAAACAATAGGTACCGAATTAAGTAACATACCGTGTGGCTATAATGCTTAAAGTTAAACACAAGATGTCAAAATAAGTATTATCTTATTACAAACATAAGCTATCTTGTCCCCCAGCATAAGCTATTTTGTTACCTGCTACTTATCTATCTCGTTATTTGTTATCTAACATGAAGAGTCTTACTAAAATTAAGTGTATACGAGTATTGTAATATTAAAAGGCTATATTGTGTGGTAACCAAATTGTAGTGTAGCTATATTGTAACGTAGCTATATTATAGTGGCCTTATTGAATGGTAGCTAAATTGTAACAGAGTTTTTTTGTAGCGTGGCTATATTAAAGGATAGCTATATGGTAACGTAGCTTTATTGTAAAGTAAATATATTGTAGCGTAGCCATATTTCAACGTAGCTATATTGTAAATTAGTTATATTGTAATGTAGTGACACTGATAAGTAGTTATATTGTAAGGTAGCGATATTATAGTGTGGCTTTGTTGTTTGGTAGCTGTAATGTAACTATACGTTGGTATCTTGTAAGGTAGCTGTATTGAACCCTAGCTATATTGTAGCGTAGGTGTATTGCAACGTATCTGTATTGTAAAGTAGCTATATTGTTACGTAGTTATATTTTTTAGAAGCTATATTGTAAAGTAGCTTTATTGTAACGTTGTTATATTGAAAAGTACCTATATTGCAGTGGAGGTATATTATATCGTAGCTATATTGTTGCATAGCTGTATTGTTGCATACCCATATTGTAACATAACTATATTGTAAAGTAGCTATATTGCAGTGAAGGTATATTATATCGTAGCTGTATTGATGCATACCCATATTGTAACATAACTATATTGTAAAGTAGCTATATTGTTACGTAGCTATATTGTAGCGTAGTTATATTTTAACGTAGCTTTATTGTAACGTTGTTATATTGAAAAGTACCTATATTGCAGTGAAGGTATATTATATCGTAGCTATATTGTTGCATAGCTGTATTGTTGCATACCCATATTGTAACATAACTATATTGTAAAGTAGCTATATTGTTACGTAGCTATATTGTAGCGTAGTTATATTTTAACGTAGCTATATTGTAGCACAGCCCTATTGACCCGTAACTGTATTACACGATAGCTATATTGTCAGTTAGGTATATTGTAAGCTAACTATATTGTAAAGTAGCTATATTGGAATGAAGCTATATTCAAACACCAATTTTTCGTATGGGAGATATATAGATGTAGTGTAAAGTACCTATATTGTAATGAAGCAATATTATAAAGTCACTATATTGTAGAATAAATATATTGAAACGTAGCTATATTGTAAAGGAGATATATTGTAACGTAGCCTTAATTGTAAACTAGCTATATTGTAACGTAGCTGTATTGTAAAGTAGCTATATTGTTACGTAGCTATATTGTAAATTATGGTAGGTATATTGTAATGTAGCGATATTTTTAGGTTGTTATATTGTAGTGTAGCTATATTGTAGTGTAGCTATATTGTAGTGTAGCTATATTGTAGCTTAGCTATATTGTAACGTTGTAACGCATCGATATTGTTAAGTAGATATTGTATAATGTAGATATATCATAGAGTAGCTATATTAATTGGTAGCTATATTGTAACGTGACTATATTGTAACGTACCTATATTGAAGCGTAGTTATATATTAACGTAGCTATATCGTAAAATAGTTGTATGGTGACGCAGCTATGTTGTAGCGAATCAGTATTGTAAAGTAGTTATATTATAAATAAACATTATTGTAAAGTATCTATATCGTAAAGAAACTAGATTCTCTAGTAGCTATATTGTTTCATAGCTATATTATAGTGTAGCGATATTGTAACGTAGCTATATTTAATGGTAATTATATTGTTAAGTAGTTATGTCGTAAAAAAGCTATATGTTGGTATAGCTGTATTGCAAAATTACGTATATATTGTAACGGATTTATATTTTTATGGTATATACTATGTAATGTAGTTATTTTGTAAAGTTGATATTTTCTAATGATATGTTGTAGCATAGCTATATTGTAAAGTAGAAATATTGTAACATAGCTGTATTGTAGCTTAGCAATATTGTAACTTGGCTATAATGTATAGAAGCTTTATTTTAACCTAGGTATATTGTGTCGTATTCGTACAAGCACTGACAACGTCTAAGATATAGTTTTTTGTCTGAACATCTGCATATTACGCAAACACTCTACAGCAATATTTTGTATGAGACACAGTCATCTAATAGTAGATCTATTATTGCGCACGTTTTGTAAGTTTGACTATCTTTGTACACCTACTTAAAATGCCTAAATCGTTGTTCTTCTTGACTTGGTGTATGAAGATGTGCAGACAAGAAGAACGACGATTTAGGCATTATAAGTAGTTGTACAAATGTAGACAAACTTACATAGAGTGGGGATTGATTACAAGTTCTAATAGACGATTGCGTCTCTAATAAATCCTTAATGCATTCGACTGAGGTGTATGAAGCTGTGCATACAAGAAGAACAACGATTTAGTCATTATAAGTAGTTGTACAAATGTAGACAAACTTACATAGAGTGGGGATTGATTACAAGTTCTAATAGACGATTGCGTCTCTAATAAATCCTTAATGCATTCGACTGAGGTGTATGAAGATGTGCAGACAAGAAGAACAACGATTTAGGCATTATAAGTAATTGTACAAATGTAGACAAACTTACATAGAGTGGGGATTGATTACAAGTTCTAATAGACGATTGCGTCTCTAATAAATCCTTAATGCATTCGACTGAGCTGTATGAAGATGTGCAGTTAAGAAGAACAACGATTTAGGCATTATAAGTAATTGTACAAATGTAGACAAACTTACATAGAGTAGGGATTGATTACAAGTTCTAATAGACGATTGCGTCTCTAATAAATCCTTAATGCATTCGACTGAGGTGTATGAAGATGTGCATACAAGAAGAACAACGATTTATGCATTATAAGTAGTTGTACAAATGTAGACAAACTTACATAGAGTGGGGATTGATTACAAGTTCTAATAGACGATTGCGTCTCTAATAAATCCTTAATGCATTCGACTGAGGTGTATGAAGATGTGCAGACAAGAAGAACAACGATTTAGGCATTATAAGTAATTGTACAAATGTAGACAAACTTACATAGAGTGGGGATTGATTACAAGTTCTAATAGACGATTGCGTCTCTAATAAATCCTTAATGCATTCGACTGAGCTGTATGAAGATGTGCAGACAAGAAGAACAACGATTTAGGCATTATAAGTAATTGTACAAATGTAGACAAACTTACATAGAGTGGGGATTGATTACAAGTTCTAATAGACGATTGCGTCTCTAATAAATCCTTAATGCATTCGACTGAGGTGTATGAAGATGTGCATACAAGAAGAACAACGATTTATGCATTATAAGTAGTTGTACAAATGTAGACAAACTTACATAGAGTGGGGATTGATTACAAGTTCTAATAGACGATTGCGTCTCTAATAAATCCTTAATGCATTCAACTGAGGTGTATGAAGATGTGCAGACAAGAAGAACGACGATTTAGGCATTATAAGTAGTTGTACAAATGTAGACAAACTTACATAGAGTGGGGATTGATTACAAGTTCTAATAGACGATTGTGTCTCTAATAAATCCTTAATGCATTCGACTGAGGTGTATGAAGATGTGCAGACAAGAAGAACAACGATTTAGGCATTATAAGTAATTGTACAAATGTAGACAAACTTACATAGAGTGGGGATTGATTACAAGTTCTAATAGACGATTGCGTTTCTAATAAATCCTTAATGCACTCGACTGAGGTGTATGAAGATGTGCAGACAAGAAGAACAACGATTTAGGCATTATAAGTAATTGTACAAATGTAGACAAACTTACATAGAGTGGGGATTGATTACAAGTTCTAATAGACGATTGCGTCCCTAATAAATCCTTAATGCATTCGACTGAGGTGTATGAAGATGTGCATACAAGAAGAACAACGATTTAGGCATTATAAGTAGTTGTACAAATGTAGACAAACTTACATAGAGTGGGGATTGATTACAACGTCTAATAGACGATTGCGTCTCTAATAAATCCTTAATGCATTCGACTGAGGTGTATGAAGATGTGCATACAAGAAGAACAACGATTTAGGCATTATAAGTAGTTATACAAATGTAGACAAACTTACATAGAGTGGGGATTGATTACAAGTTCTAATAGACGATTGCGTCTCTAATAAATCATTAATGCATTCGACTGAGGTGTATGAAGATGTGCAGACAAGAAGAACGACGATTTAGGCATTATAAGTAGTTGTACAAATGTAGACAAACTTACATAGAGTGGGGATTGATTACAAGTTCTAATAGACGATTGTGTCTCTAATAAATCCTTAATGCATTCGACTGAGGTGTATGAAGATGTGCAGACAAGAAGAACAACGATTTAGGCATTATAAGTAATTGTACAAATGTAGACAAACTTACATAGAGTGGGGATTGATTACAAGTTCTAATAGACGATTGCGTCTCTAATAAATCCTTAATGCACTCGACTGAGGTGTATGAAGATGTGCAGACAAGAAGAACAACGATTTAGGCATTATAAGTAATTGTACAAATGTAGACAAACTTACATAGAGTGGGGATTGATTACAAGTTCTAATAGACGATTGCGTCCCTAATAAATCCTTAATGCATTCGACTGAGGTGTATGAAGATGTGCATACAAGAAGAACAACGATTTAGGCATTATAAGTAGTTGTACAAATGTAGACAAACTTACATAGAGTGGGGATTGATTACAACGTCTAATAGACGATTGCGTCTCTAATAAATCCTTAATGCATTCGACTGAGGTGTATGAAGATGTGCATACAAGAAGAACAACGATTTAGGCATTATAAGTAGTTATACAAATGTAGACAAACTTACATAGAGTGGGGATTGATTACAAGGTCTAATAGACGATTGCGTCTCTAATAAATCCTTAATGCATTCGACTGAGGTGTATGAAGATGTGCATACAAGAAGAACAACGATTTAGGCATTATAAGTAGTTGTACAAATGTAGACAAACTTACATAGAGTGGGGATTGATTACAACGTCTAATAGACGATTGCGATTGCGTCTCTAATAAATCTATAATGTATTGGACAGCGTTATATGCAGATTTACAGACAGAATAATCAACGATTCATATTTATAAGTAATTGTACAAATGTAGACAATCATATACAGAGTGGGGATTGAATGAAAGTTCTAATAGACTATTGCGCTTCTGATAAATGCTATATATATATATATATATATATATATATATATATATATATATATATATATATGATGAATAGTTACTATCTGGAGTACATCCGTTCATTCTGCAGTCCATAAATTCGCAGATCCGACGTTTCGCTAGAATCTCATCCAGCATTGAATCTCACCCTTCTACTTTTGGGTTCACCTCGTCAATGCTGGATGAGATTCTAGCGAAACGTCGGAACTGCGAATTTATGGACTGAAGAATGAACGGATGTACTCCAGATGGTAACTATTCATCATATTTTTCCATCCGTGAAGGAATACGTATCAGCATATATATATATATACACACATACACATATATATATATATATATATATATATATATATATATATATATATATATATATATATATATATATATGAAATATATATATACTTGAAATAAGGGTGCAATTAGTAGCTGGGTAATTAGTCATATAGGGATGAGACTTTTTTTTTAAAATTTTGATCCTTTTTTTAAAAACCCTTTCCCCCTTATTTAATCTCTTCAACATCCTGTCTTTCTGTATTTCCTGTCTTTACCCTATTTATCCTTTCTTAACGTTTTTAGAACATTCATAATCTTTTAATTTCTTTTACCCCTGTATGAAGCTTCCACGTTACAATGGACGTATTTTAACATTTTGCAATTTCTAGCTTCAGTCATGCTTTGATTAGTCAATCAGAACATTGCACCTTATACTCTATGCACAGATATCCGAGTGTATATTTTGGGAAGGTGTTTACTGCCTTCGGAAACTTTCCATTACAGGCATTTAAAATCAAAACATAAAAAACTTTTTCTTAGTGGGTATTTGACTTGACTTTATGAAATAAAATCACTAACAAAGGTTGATTGTGTTACTTTTATAATTAAGTACGAAAGCCTTTTTTTAAAGTTAGTTAACCGACTCCCGGTTTTTGTCTTTTAATATTAAAATTATCTGAACCTATTCCTAGTGTAAATTGTATTATGAACCAATATTACTAACGAATTTTCAAAACTCTATCTGGTGTAAGTTTGACACGACGTTGATGAATCAGTCAGGACATTTTCTCTTATAGCAATAATCCTTAAGGTGTATATTTCTTTAAAAGCATTCAGCTTTTGAAATTTAAAATTAAAACGTTACCAAGTTATTTTTTAATGACTTCTCAAGTTTCAAGTTTCAATGACAACATTTCAAGTTTCTACCTTTTACAGTTTAGCTTCAAGTTAAATAGTCATGACCTTGATATAAAGATTTAGAACACTTTCCCAAAAAGAAGCGTTCCCATATTTCTCTCCTGCCGTGGCTCGTAATCTGTCACTTTCCTTCATCATTAGTTTATCATTTTCTATCCATAATTGAATAGAGTTTTGCGTATTCCAACTTTATACTGAAGATCCATTAAATTACATAAGCACTTTGGAACGTTACTCAATTCAGGTTTCGTTCTAAATTCATTTATTTTAAAGCAGTTTTTACAGTGAATTCTTTTAGTTGCGTTAAGAACATCAAAGCTTTCACATTAAAAAAAAAAAACAAGGTGTTGGCCAATTTATATCACCTTTTCAAAAATATTTGCGAATCATTGAACTTCATTCTTGAGCTTTCCAATAGGAACACTCAACTCATGGTCGTGGCAAGTTCTTCTCCTTTATATAATGTTATCTTTGTTTTAAATGCCACTTTGAAATCTCGTAACCGATTTTGACTCTGTCAATACTTGATATTTTATGACGTTGTCAATCGAGATTTATTACGAATTTCTTCTTGTCTCCAACGCCTGTCCTTAGCTATTAGACCAATAGAAGGCGCGTCGTTCAGTACAGCCATGCCCCAGCCTACAGTGTTCTCTTCCTCCAAATCTCCACAGACAGCCAGGTGGTCAGTCTTTATCTCTGTTACACCTTCCTTAGCTCTCGAGCCATTAGACTACGCGCCGTCCAGTACAGTCTTGTAGTCTACTGTGGCCTTCTACTGTGACCTCCTTTTCCTCCAGAGCCCCCCACACAGCCAGGTGGTCAGCCGTTCCAACTGTTATAACCCAGTCCTCCTTCTATTTGATGCTGTCTGTTGGGCCATTAGATGCCACGCAGTCCAGTGCATCTTTCCCGTCCTCTTCCTTCTCCAGTGCCACACATACAGCCAGGTGGTCAGCCGTTCCATCTGTTATAACCCAGTCCTCCTTCTTCTATTCGATGCTGTCTGTTTGGCCATTAGATGCCACGCAGTCCAGTGCATCTTTCCCGTCCTATTCCTTCTCCAGAGCCCCCCCCCCCCCATACAGCCAGATGGTCAGCCGTTCCATCTGTTATAACCCAGTCCTCCTTCTTCTATTCGATGCTGTCTGTTGGGTCATTAGATGCAACGCAGTCCAGTGCATCTTGCCCGTCCTCTTCCTTTTCCAGTGCCATACATACAGTCAGGTGGACAGCCGTTCCCTCTTTTACAACTTACTTTTTTTTCTTCTATCCAATGCCCGACCTGGGCTATTGAGTCATTAGCTGACGAGCCGTTCAATACGACCTTGCCCGTACTTATACTGTGTCCTCCTTCTCCTCAAGAGCTCCACAGACAGCCAGGTGGTCAACCATTCCATCGATTACAACCTAATACGTCTTCTTCTATCCGATGCTCGTCCTTGGCTGTTGAACCATTAGACGGTGTACAGTCCAGTACATCTTTTCCGTATTTCTATTGTGTGCTCCTTTTCCTCCAGAGCTCCACAAACAGCCAGGTGGTCAGCCATTCCATCGATTACTACCTAATACTTCTTCTTCTATCCGATGCTCGTCCTTGGCTGTTGAGCCATTAGACGGTGCACAGTCCAGTACATCTTTCCCGTCTTTCTATTGTGTGCTCTTTTTCCTCCAGAGCTCCACAAACAGCCAGGTGGTCAGCCATTCCATCGGTTACAACTTAATACTTCTTTTTCTATCCGATGCTCGTCCTTGGCTGTTGAGCCATTAGACGGTGCACAGTCCAGTACATCTTTCCCGTCTTTCTATTGTGTGCTCTTTTTCCTCCAGAGCTCCACAAACAGCCAGGTGGTCAGCCATTCCATCGATTACTACCTAATACTTCTTCTTCTATCCGATGCTCGTCCTTGGCTGTTGAGCCATTAGACGGTGCACAGTCCAGTACATCTTTCCCGTCTTTCTATTGTGTGCTCTTTTTCCTCCAGAGCTCCACAAACAGCCAGGTGGTCAGCCATTCCATCGATTACTACCTAATACTTCTTTTTCTATCCGATGCTCGTCCTTGGCTGTTGAGCCATTAGACGGTGCACAGTCCAGTACATCTTTCCCGTCTTTCTATTGTGTGCTCTTTTTCCTCCAGAGCTCCACAAACAGCCAGGTGGTCAGCCATTCCATCGGTTACAACTTAATACTTCTTTTTCTATCCGATGCTCGTCCTTGGCTGTTGAGCCATTAGACGGTGCACAGTCCAGTACATCTTTCCCGTCTTTCTATTGTGTGCTCTTTTTCCTCCAGAGCTCCACAAACAGCCAGGTGGTCAGCCATTCCATCGATTACTACCTAATACTTCTTCTTCTATCCGATGCTCGTCCTTGGCTGTTGAGCCATTAGACGGTGCACAGTCCAGTACATCTTTCCCGTCTTTCTATTGTGTGCTCTTTTTCCTCCAGAGCTCCACAAACAGCCAGGTGGTCAGCCATTCCATCGGTTACAACTTAATACTTCTTTTTCTATCCGATGCTCGTCCTTGGCTGTTGAGCCATTAGACGGTGCACAGTCCAGTACATCTTTCCCGTCTTTCTATTGTGTGCTCTTTTTCCTCCAGAGCTCCACAAACAGCCAGGTGGTCAGCCATTCCATCGATTACTACCTAATACTTCTTCTTCTATCCGATGCTCGTCCTTGGCTGTTGATCCATTAGACGGTGCACAGTCCAGTACATCTTTCCCGTCTTTCTATTTTGTGCTCTTTTTCCTCCAGAGCTCCACAAACAGCCAGGTGGTCAGCCATTCCATCGGTTACAACTTAATACTTCTTTTTCTATCCGATGCTCGTCCTTGGCTGTTGAGCCATTAGACGGTGCACAGTCCAGTACATCTTTCCCGTCTTTCTATTGTGTGCTCTTTTTCCTCCAGAGCTCCACAAACAGCCAGGTGGTCAGCCATTCCATCGATTACTACCTAATACTTCTTCTTCTATCCGATGCTCGTCCTTGGCTGTTGATCCATTAGACGGTGCACAGTCCAGTACATCTTTCCCGTCTTTCTATTTTGTGCTCTTTTTCCTCCAGAGCTCCACAAACAGCCAGGTGATCAGCCATTCCATCGGTTACAACTTAATACTTCTTTTTCTATCCGATGCTCCAGAGTCCCCCAGGTAGCAAGGTTATCGGGTGCTCCGTCTCCATTGTTACACAAAGGGCATATCGGGGGATCCGCGAGTAAGATAGTCGTCCTGGAATGCTAGGGATGGCACTTGGATCCCATTTCTTGCCAACAGCTGCAGCATTTCAGGAGGTATGTGTGTCTTGTAAGGGTAGGTCACCAGTCCAGGCTATACAGTGAGGTCAAAAGAATCTTGCAGACTGGTACCACGAGTCGGGGCACCAAGTTTCCTGTCTCGGGTCCTGCACCAAGCAGGAGTAACAAATTTGAGGTTGGATTTGTGGAGGTGTGTATTCAAATGCTAAACTCTAGATATTCTCCCAATTATGCATCTATAATGTGTTCTTTGTGCTCTGAGGTAGGAGCCAAAAGGCTAGGAACTCTGAGTCATAAATATCCTTCTTTTCTCCATCTTTCTTTCCTTCTCCACACAAACGTTCACAATAACATATTTAATAATGTCTATGACGATCAGTGGAACTATTCGGGCTGAATTTAACGAAATAACGTTTGCCGAACGTATAATTAGAGTAAATTTGTAAGAAACTTAGAAAGCATAACGTTGTCGTCGCATTGAGCGATTTTAATCAACGTCTCCTGGTCACAATAGGTTTTATAAAATTATTTGGAAAACATAATACCTTATGACTAAGGTGAAAATAACTTTCAGTAGAAACATAATTTAAAAATTGCAATCTTAGTGTTTTATAAAATTATTTGTAACCTTTCGACGATAAAAGTTCGTTAAAACTTCAAAACGTTCCTTTTTTAAATAAAGAAAGTTTTTGACACTATTATAATCTAAAATTACAACTACAACTCATTTAACATAAATGTTTACATAGAAACAGGGCATGTTTATATGCAATCGTCTATATCGAATATAAAACCCTTTTTGTAATACTTTAAAAAAATATCTTTTATGGAATATATACCTTTTGCTTTTTGAAGGTTTCTATAATGCTCGGTACGGCATTGGTTCTGTCCACAGAATAGACCACGTATACAAAACTAGTTGTCTTAGTTTCCAACCCCGGCAGTACTACAATATTTAAAAGTAACATCTTCTCTTTTAATCTTCCCTTATTTTATCTTCTAGACGATGGCGAGTGAAGATAATTCAAATAACACCTTCATTATATAACACAAATAATTCTCTAAAAACTAATTCCTTTACTCAGACATTTCACTAGAATGTCCTCTATGTTTCACATTATCTACAGTCATTCCAACTGATCAAGAGTTTGGTTTACTTCTACTTTTACTGAGTTGGCGGGAAATTAATCCTTACAGGTGGTTAATGAAAGTTTAATCACAGAAGGAGTGCGGAAACGTAGAAAGAAAAAACATAATAAACTGTATCGTTTGTGTGCGAACTCGTGGGTTTTTATTAGTCTCAAGCATAACAATGAGAATAATTCAATTCACATATGTTTTAAGCAATCTCAAAGGCAAGCTTATGGAAGCATAAAATACGTTCATTAGAAGCCACGTTGTTATTTCAAAGGAGTTAATCCTCTTTTAAGAAAGTAAAGAATAAATTTACTTTACAAATCACAAAATATTAAGCTAAAGAAGACACAAGTAAATTTGAAAAATGGAAATAAGCATTAAATAAATAAAGTATATGGGAGGCTATATGGTTTAATAATGTTTGTGTTTTAAATACATTAGGGTTGGGTAGTAAGTTCAAATGAGGTGGAGATTTACGTTCCAAAAACTGTGTGTGTATTAAATAAAATTATGTATGAAAATTTTGTGAATTAATAGTAGTTCTAAGAATTAAAAATTTGTAATAGTTTAATCTGACATAATACCAGAGTAATTCAATTAAGTAGTTTTAAATTTTTCAAAAAAAACTTTTAATAACTGTCTACTTCTATATTAAATCTGCAAGATATGCAAATCATATTTAAAACTTATAATTTTCCCATTCAGACTCTAAACCAAATTTATTCTAAAAAATAGTTTGTTTGAATTTCATTAACTAAATAAAAACAATTGGTAACCATTTTAATCTAGAAATCATTTTATGGAGACTCTCATAATAAATTTGTAGTCACTAATTTCCAGACAGTATCTAACAAAATAGATTCTTCATAATTACAGTAAACTACATTTAAGAGATAATTTTAAAATCTTCTGTCTATTTTAAATTTGCAAGATATCCAAAGCATGTTTAAAACATTAAATTTGCTCATTCAGACTCTAATAATTTATTTTAAAAAGATAGTTTGTTTAAATTTCACTAACTAAATAAAAATAAACACACAAAATGTAGGATAAGCAATCATTTTGTGCAGAGTCCCATGTTAAATTTGTAGTCAGCAATTTCGAGCTATATTTTCTGCTAAATTACAGTAAATTGCATTAAAGAGATAATTTTAATCGTAAACGGCATTTTATACCGTTTTAGCTAATTCGCGGTTGATTTATTCATTTACTTACGTTTTTCTGTTCCATGGTCGTTCGAGCACAAAAAACAAAAAATCGCCTATGAATATAGTAGGTAAAGTAAAAATATCTATTTTTTTCATAAAAACCCAAAATCAAATCCGAAGAAAAAAACAATGAAGGTGATAATAAGGTGAAGTCAGGCCGTGGAACACATTGGAACCGTATTTACTTGAAGTGGTGTTGTCACTTCTCACGACTGACTGACGAAAATAGTGTTTGCCGGGAGGAGATGTACGGTTGGCAGCCGGCCATGGAAGTCGATTTGATGGAAACAATGAATGGGCCAAGTCAATAGGATAACAGTCATCGTGATCAAAACTCGCGTACCATATTAGCTTAAAATTTAACTTGGGACATTTTTAAAAACGCAAAAATATTATAAAGTCAACATTTCATAGCTTTGCTCAACCTTGTATCGTTGTACAATTATTAGAACTGAGGATCTTTTCACGAACATTTCATGAAGTATAATTCTACGAATCATAAATAAGCAGTGACTGTTAGTACGTCAGTGAAAATACGAGTTTAATAGAAGTGATATTAGAAACGATAATATAAAAAGCTTTAATGAACTACACTTTTTCGACCGCAACAAATGTCCTTCTCCAGAATAAAATTAACAAATAATTGTAATAATATTAAAATTATTAAAAACAATGCACAACAAATATTTTAAATTTGAAAAATTTACAATAAAGTTTGTTTTATTTAAAAAAATTTTAACAAGTCAATATAAATAAAACAAAAATATCTTAATTATAAAGATTATTACGAAAGAAGAAACTCAGTCAATTTATTGTATAATTCTCACTATACAATTAACCCACAAAACTTATCACTTGACAAAGCTTATCAGTAGTAAGATGTTCTGGGGTTAATTATATGAATTATGTTTTCGCCAACATTTTTAGAATTAAGATATTTTTGTATATTTATTGACAAGAAAGTACTTCACCAATTATTCAACCTTGGTTTTTCCTCAAATGTAATCAAATATTCGATCTAAACAAGAAAAGAACTGTAAAACAAACACTAAACATAAATAAAACTGACATTAATATTTTATCAGAAACATAAACACATTTTACAAGCATAACATGTAAAACAAAAATTAAACTTTTAACCGCTCTGTAACATTACATTGCTATGTAGTTGTATTACACTATTACTACATTGTTATTTATTGTTAGGGATGGGCCGATTCCGATTCTCGATTCCAGGAATCGTCGATTCTAGGTGGTATCGAGGAATCGTCAATACTCGATTCTTCACTGATAAAAATGTCGATTCCAATTCCTATTTTATTAACTATTAAAATATGTGTGTGGAGTAATTTATTGGAAAAATAATTAACTACTAACTATGTCTTATTTATGTATTAGTTGCTTTGAATGAATTAAACGATTAAAGCAAATACCGATTTGAGATAGCGAAAATATTATTATTTATGAAGCAACAACAAAGAAGATCGTAACCAATCCTGGGCGTTTGTCATAGCTCGTCTCTCTCTCTCACTAGAGCGGGTTCGACACACACACACGCACACACTCTCTCTCTCCTGTGTCTTGCTGCCACTGATTCAGTGGCATGTTAAATACTACCCTATTTCTATTATTTTTTTTACTTTTTATGTTGTTCATTTTGGTTTTTAATTTTTGTTTTGTTTTGAGAGACAATGTAAATAGGCTTAGGTATTTTTTCAAACATCATAAAATAGTGCAAAGTTCACATTTTTAACTTTATAATAAGTCATTACTTTAATCTGATATGTTTTTTATGCTTTTAAAAATTCCTATTGATAAATGAAGGTTGAAGGTTTTGTGTAGCCTATTACATTAAAACAGAACTTTTAAAAGGTTTTGCATTATGACCAAGATGTTAATTAAATTAATTATTAGAGACCTAGCATGTAAGCTAATATAACTTGAAAGAATCGAGAATAGACTAAAGAATCGAGAATCGAAAGGCAAATGTTAGAATCGGAATCAGAATCTTAATTGAAAATTTTAGGAATCGGCCCATCCCTATTTATTATATATTTCTTTTTATACCCATATGAATATATAGTTACAAAGTACCTGGTAAATGTAGATTTGGTTTGAAAAACTAAAGTATAGACTTTATGAGCGTAAAATGTAGCATTTGTAAAGTGACATCCATTGACAAACGTATATGGATAAACTTTCAGTTTATAAAATGTCGTAGTGTCAAGAAATCACTGTTCCGACTGCTATTGTGTCTATTCAAGCTTTTACCGAGTTGAGTTATGTTATCAGTAAAGTTATATTTTTTTAAACAAATTCATCAAAACCTATCCTTATAGTAGGATATTACGTAAATAATAATAAAGTAATATAAAAGAAAGACTTACTTTATTCGTGTGATTGTTGCTACATTGAGCTTATGTTTCAAGTTTTGACTGTAATCGCGAGTTTCTTCTTTAGAACGTATGTTTGAGCAACATATGTGAATAATCCTATTTCTTACCACATGGCGATCCATATCCATCTTTCTTACTCGTCTTCACCGTCTCTCCATAAATTCTTTTCTTTCTAGGGATTCTACGAGCTTCCTTTCAACATATGTGAAACGGAAAAATCCTATTTCTTACCACATGGCGATCCATATCCATCTTTCTTACTCGTCTTCACCGTCTCTCCATAAATTCTTTTCTTTCTAGGGATTCTACGAGCTTCCTTTCAACATATGTGAAACGAAAAAATGCTATTTCTTACCACATGGCGATCCATATCCATCTTTCTTACTCGTCTTCACCGTCTCTCCATAAATTCTTTTCTTTCTAGGGATTCTACGAGCTTCCTTATGTAGTTCACTACGTGTCTGGCTCTATCTATGTTTCATTTATTATAATATGCTTGTGTTTTAAGGTGATCCATAATCGTACCAGAAACCCTTAGCTAATCACTAGCTTTATTGCTCACATTTGCTAAACTTGCTTATAAGAAGTAAGTCGGAAATCTGAAAGAACAAACGACGCTGTGATGTTGGGTTATATTGTTCTTCATAGTTCAGATCAATTAGAGAGCTGATCAGTCCTCGGAAGTTTTTTATAAGAGCCTTCAATTCAGCAAACCACCGGCAAATCATTGCTTCCATTAATTTTTGTTGTTTTTCATGGCTTCAACAAAAGAAATCTCTGAACTACTCCATACACATCGGCTGTTTCAGGAAAGAATGGTAATGGGGCCCCACAGCGTGCAAAGAGCGGGCTGTAAAGTTGAAATATCGCTAAAGAGCTGTGTAGTCTGTATAACGTAACCTGTCGTGTAGACCCGGGGTGGGTCGGACGTGCCTTATCACTTACAACTTACTAGCATTCCTACTGAGTAAAGTGACTTTCATGCCCTGAACATAATTTCCAAATTTCTATAGAACATTTAAAAGTACGTAAAAATATAAGAACGATTCCAAACACGACTTAATTTGATAAATTAATTTGTTTAAATTTGTGATTGTTACCGAAGGTCCTACATAAACAGGCTACGCCAATATTCATTGGTTGTTTTTTTTTTCAATAAAGAATTTGTTTGTATCGATCTTCTTATCCTTTTACATACTTTTCCGATATTCGATAAAAATTCGTGAATTACAATTAGGGTAAGAAGGTTAATTTACTTAGTAGGGATGCTAAAACATATCTCTAAGGAAACACCTGCGGGCGGCTGGAAGTGATAAAGGCACATCTAGATCCATAAATATTCTACCCATTATCATACATTTAGCCTTTAACTTTTGCTAAAAGCATATCATTAAATATTGTGGAGGAAATATTTTGTTTTCAAGTGAAAATAGCACAATGAAGGTGGTCAGTAACTGAGAGAAGATGTTGGGAGGTGCTGTCAGGATCCCTATTAGGAATGCCCATGAAGGCTTCCCAGGTCAACGACGGATTGAGAACCTTCAGAAAACGTTCGAAGGAGTTCCTTAACTAATCCGAAGGGGAGAGCGTGGAAGTGGTCTGGGGTGGGGTAGTTGTTGGGCGAGCTGGATTTGTGTGGGCTTTGCCTGTGCCGCCGTCGGCATTTCTCGCCTTTACCTAGGGTTCTTGGGCGGGAGGGTCACTATCACCCGCAGAACGGGAGGTGGTGCGGGGCACTCGGTAGCGATGGGCTGGGCTGGGCCATGGGTCGGTTTAAGTACCGGCTTTGGAGAGAGAGCCGGCTTTGGGGTAGGTGGTGTTGGCAGCAGCGCCGGCCTCGCAAGGGGGCGGGTTATTGATTCCTGGGCATCGGATAGGGTCGGTGTGGTTGTCTGTGTGTTGTCGCAGGCACGTTTTGTGATTTTGGCTGAGAACTGCTGTTGTTGGGATGGATTTCCCTTTCAGCCTTTTTCTTTGCCGTGGTCTTGGTTTTGGAAGCTTGCTTTATTATGGTGCATCCGAGATAGGTTTAATCCACAGAGAACACACTTGAAGTCTTCGCGACCTTTAGTGCAGTCCTTCGAACTGTGTAACTTGCCACACTTAATACATCAAGGATTAGCCCTGCAACAGCTAGTTCTGTAGCCTTTCCTCTGGCATCTGAAACATTGCACCGGGCCGGTGGGACGCCTGTACGTCTCCACTCGAACTCTCATAAAGCAAATGATTCTAAGATCCATTGCTTTGCTTCTATCCTCTTAGGACTTAAACTCCACAAGGTACATGGGGATAGGTGCCTTCGTAAAGTGCCCCCTAATTTGGAACACCTTAAGGACATCTTCAATCTGCAAGGATGTCACTTTCGACCTCTTTTTGGAGTGTTCTTTCGTGCACTCCTCTGATTACTACTTTTACCGTCATTTCATTCTCGAGGCGGTAGACATGGTGAGGCACTCCCACATCCTTCAGACGCCTCTGCAAATTAATGTAGTCTCTGTAGGTGGAGGTCTGGAGCTTAACCCTTTCCCTGACCTTGATCGCCATGGAGAAGTACGGGTTGTACTTCTTTTGAAAACCCCTACTAATATCAATGATTTTGTGACCGTTGTCAGTGTGTTGTTGGTTGAGGTTGTGGTCTGTAAATGTTGTGTGGGTTGTGACCAGGCACGGCGGACAGGATCCGGTGGTACCGTAGCTCCGGAGGCTTTACGCTTAGCCTCATTTCCCGAGTCAGACAAGCGGGTTTGCTGCCTTCTCTTTCGCCGGACCACTTTCCGGAACTCGGCGTGGCTAGTCTCAAAATCCGCTGTGATGGTGTTGTTCTCTATTGGTCAGTGTCAGTGTGGCAGTCCGTTATGGATTGGCCCTCAAAAGGACCGCCACACGTCGCCACAGGCGTTGCCGAGTTGGGCCCGCCAGTACAGATCCCCTACATTGTAGAGTCTCGGTCTTGAGCATTGTCCGCTGCACCGGTCGGAGTTCCCTTGTTTCCTTTAACTGTCGGTATTGGATAGCCCTAGGTCACTTGAAGCTATCGTTACTTCCCTCAGATTACTCTACGAGAAGCAACCACCAGGTTACTGCCACGGTCGGCTCGCCTGTCCACTAACCTGTCCTTCCCTACAGTAAGTGCAGCCTGGTCCTTACGGACGAGGTTTGATAGCAGCCGTTGCACAGAATATGGCCCGCAAATTGCAGACCAGTTCTCTGAATATCCGGCACTCCTCAATCCACGCCAGTAATCTCCGTCCAAAAGGTGCCTTGAAAAAGGCTGGTTTATCTCGTTCGCTTGAAAAAGTAGAAGAGAGGTCAGTTACTGCAAGAGCAGCTGCCATAACGAATCGAAGTTTAGTGCTGCGCTTGCTGTTACTCCTCGATCTGCTCTGTTCAGTAGCAG
Source organism: Prosapia bicincta (assembly GCA_036971475.1). Classification (NCBI taxonomy): domain Eukaryota; kingdom Metazoa; phylum Arthropoda; class Insecta; order Hemiptera; family Cercopidae; genus Prosapia; species Prosapia bicincta. The sequence continues at coordinate 1,655,409 of JBAIZL010000419.1, read as the reverse complement.
TAACTCTCGAACAGGCACACTACGAGGAAGGAATATTCATAGGGTTTCGTCTCCCGAGCGGCGAACGGGCTACCTGGCAGTTAGAACAGCTAGGGCTACCTGGCATCATCTGACAGTTAGGACAGACGAATTGGAATTCACAAAAGCATCCGCAGGCAGAATTGGAAATTTAAATAAGCATCCAAAGGAAATTAATACTTCCGTTGGAGCTAAGCTGCGTCCCTCAAGATGTGCCCCTGCGTCACCTGAAACAGAAGTGTGAAGTAGATTAATAATAAAATGTTCATTTTATTTACAGTATTGGGATTAGAGATAGGTGATCAACAGCTTCTGTGATCAACAGCAGCTTCAACAGCACTACCGCTTCAGTGTGAAATAATGTTTGTGAGTAGTGCTAAAAGACGATTCGGGGAAAAACTGCTTAGGTAGGTCTGGAAGGCTTGTCTTACAGTTTCTCCAATTACCACTTTGTTCTTCACTAGAGACAGAGTTTCAAGGTTTTGTACAACCATGCTATCTAGTTGCCACACTTAGGTCTCTCTAGGTCAAGGGTCACAGTTGTGCTGTATTTCAAGTTACATGTAGCGCTCAAAAGCATAAAGAGTATAAAAATGATAAATCGAAAATATAATATACTATACTTAGAAGTGAAAGATGATACGGATGCGCAATTCAGAAGGCAGCTGTTCGCAGTACCTAACCTCAACCTGAACCTAACATTTTCCTTTTCGCCGAAGCCAGGATTGTCACTATTTCATCACTTATGCAGCCCTACTAGATTCATTTTAATACCATTGAATTGATCTGAGTTCAGATTAAAAGGTATGACGTTACGTCTTCCCATATCTAAAATATTACAACTGAAGAAACAAGCGTTGTGAAGTGCTAAGTGTCTGATTTAAGTTTGTGATAGATCACATAAAGAAATCCATCTTAAAGGCTTCGCGTTGATGATAAACAACACAAGCTCGAGTGAAGATGACTGTCAAAGATTGTAATTACAATAAAGTGAACGAACACTCGCTAACTTCAGTATGTCATCCATTTGACAGCACAAATTGTAAGAATCCAGAGTAACAAACGTCTGAAACTCCAGTGATACAAGCACGAGTGAAGATGTTTGTTAGTGATTCGAATTGAATCGACGTGAACGAACACTCAGTACCTTGAGTGTGTCTTCTCTTTCTCATTGCTGAAACTGTAATAGCGATATACATCTGAAACCTCAGTGGTACAAGCTCGAGTGAGGAGGCCTGTCCACGAATTGAAATGAACCGACAACAAAGAACATTCAGTAACTTGAGTGTGTCTTCTCTTTCTCATTGCTGAAACTGTAATAGCTGTATACATCTGAAACCTCAGTGGTACAAGCTCGAGTGAGGAGGCCTGTCCACGAATGGAAATGAACCGACAACAAAGAACACTCAGTAGCTTGAGTGTGTCTTCCCCTTTTCTTTGCAGTATTAGTGAGAGCGATAAACGTCTGAATGTTTAGTTCTCGAGTGAAGAGGTCTGTCCGTATTTGTAATTGCACCGAAGTGAACGAACTCTCAGTAACTTGGGTGTGTCTTCTTTTTGTCCCTAATTGCAGAGACTGTGAGAGCGATAATCGTCTGAACCATCAGTAATACAAACACGAGTGAAGAGGTTTGTCTGTGATTGTAACTGCACCGACGTAAACGAACACTTAGTAACTTGAGTGTGTCTTCTTTTTTTCTTTAATTGAAGAAACTGTAAGTAAGATGTATACGTCCTAAACGTCAGTGATTATAGCGCGAGTAAAGAGGCCTGTCCCTGACTGTAATTGCACTGACGTTAACGAACACTCAGTAAGTCCAGTGTGTTTACCTTTTCTCTTTGCGGAAACAGTAAGGCCGATACATGAAAAAACTAGAGTGAAGAGGCCTGTCTGTGACTGTAATTGCACAGACGTGAACGATCACTCATTTGAACTGATCAAACGGTGTTTTGAGGAACAAAGCCTGGTCTTTTGGAAGGTTCTATTGGTCTAGAGTAGTTCTGGAAAAGTGGTAGAAACCGTAGAGTCTGATTGGAGTTCGTCTTGTCCCTTGGGGAAATCAGTCCTGGCTTTACAGTAAGATGGCAAGACTCTTGCATACTGGTAAAACGGGCCGTGACACCAATCTTCTGTCTTCGTCCTGACGCTAGTCACCCGGCTGGAAGTCACGAGTTTGACGTTGAATTCATTGGGTAATGGTGCCATATGCTATACTGGAGATTCTCCACATGTAACATTATTTTAGGCTGTAAAATAATGTTAATATTACATTAGCATTCAGAAAGCAAATAGGAATAATATTTGGAGAGAAATTTAAAAAAAGTGAATTGTTTATTAATAATAAATGTGTACAGAAAGACTGGTTACGATATATGAAATCCACAAGCCATTACTTAAATCGAGAGTTGTTTAGGCCAGTGGTTCTAGTTGAACGAGACGGAACGCGCAGAAAGCCTACTTGTCTCCATGTGCAACGCTAAGCGTCCTTCCTTCTTCTTCCGCCAACATTCGACGTAGAAGCATTCGTTACGATATGTAGCGATTCAGAGAAATTTTTTATTTTAAATTTTAAAGTTTTTATCCTTTCTAAGTACGAGTTCATAAAAAGTTATTTTTATACTTTTAATTATGATTTCTCTTTAGATTATTTAATTATTAACTTCTCGCCAACAAGCGCTATCCAAATAGAAAACAGGAAAGCAGCATCCAGGAGCCACGCTACCACATAACTTATCCTCAGCTAAGTGATTAACTAATAATACAATGTCTACTGTCCAAATTCAATTAAATATTTTTCTAAATCAACCTAGGGCTGGTAATTTTCAAAACCAATTGTAGAATCAATATCTTTATTTATAATCCATTTGTAATGCATTTAATTAATGAAGCAATCTTTCTGTGGATATCTCATATCTATACCAGTATTTCTAAAAGAATAATGATTATGAAATATTTTAACAAGTTAAATGTTTTAAAAACGTGAGTAACGATCGTATGAATTTCTTCCGATGTATTTCTTTGTATGTGAATTCATGCTGAATTAAATTGTAATTTTCATTGTTTTCAAAACTAAACAAGTGCTTTTATTGAACGTAACCCTCATAAAATTAAATTTTAGAATTTTAACTTTACAGGTTACCTCTTGACTATGTAACATTGTCACTGCAATATTCAACATCTAACATAATAAAACTAAATAATAATATTATAAAGCGTTACACACATGGGAATCATTTTTATATTCTTTGAGAAGGAGGTGGTGGCTAAAAACAGGTACTCCTTGTCACCTCTCTTCTTTTCACCATCTTTCTTTCTTCTTCACTTTTCGAAAAATACACACTTGGTGGAAGAAAATTACCACGTCTCCCGGCTCAAGCAGCCCCTCAAGTGCAGCCTTATGCAACCGCTTCTCCGCATGACAGCACGGCCCTGAGTCTTTTCTCGTTACAAAGTTCCTGGAGGACATTTTGTCCCACTCTGCCTCACAGTTTGGTTCCATAGACGGACATGTAGCGAGTTCTTTTTTATGGACCTGATTTAGCAACCTCAGAAACGAGTCATAATTCTGCACGTCTCACAGGTACTAGGGATAATTCAGTCACCTTCATTAATCAAGTCTAATCAGGCTAAAAAAACTCTAACTATTTTGAATGATCAATGTCTCTTCTTCAAGGCGCATGCTCAGTTCTGGAACTCTGTTTTGACTGGTGAATCGAGTAAGTCATTTACTGGAAAGTGTCTTATATTATGAGTCGTGGAGCAAAGGATTGATTATTTTCGGTCATTGCGATTTAATCACATCTCACACGGTATGAAACTTGATCGAAAAACTTACATGTTTTCCTATCGAGTTTGATCACCTTTGCCCAATTATGTCGAAGTCGTCGGGAAAAAACCGACGAACCACGTTGTATTACTCGTTAATTGAAATGCATGGTAAATGGAATATTTTCCTATCAGAAGGCGGTACCACCTTTTTTGTGTGTTTAGTTTGTGAATTTTTACAAGTTTTATTTTACAAAAAAGTAAGTTGTAGCAAAAAAGAAAAATTACCTACAAAAAACAGCAATATTAAACGACTAAATTTGTGTCGTCACCCTAAAATAATCGATCGTCGCTCACTCGAGGTACAACACTTTATTTGTTTGTCCTCGAACTCAAGTTCAAAATATTTTCAGGCGCACGATATCCGAAGAGTTGGTTTGGTACCAAGGAAGGTCCACGAGCTCGACAGCATAAATCCTTACTGCTCTTCTTACATCCATAAAGTCAAACTTCTTAAATGCCACCTTTTAATTGTTTCAATCTTCACAACATTTTTATAAGTATGTAAATACTTGGAAATTTTAAAAATTATTCAATAATTTGCTATAACGATATTTTACAGCTGGAGTTTTGTTACGTTTAATTGCTATTCCTTTAATTAGTAACTAATAAGTAAATTGCTTGTAAATAGGTAAAACAATTAAAATATTATAGAAACCCATTAAGACTCCAGATAACAGAGAATGTTCTGGAAATAATTCAAGGAATGTCTGGATACTATAAAACCACAGGGACACAATCACCTATTACCAATCTCAGTAGATTGCTCGAGGAGCGTGTTGCTCCTTAAGGTTCCTTAAGAGGTGATTTATAAAAGTGATTGTAATATTGTATTAAAATCAGGTATGAGAATAAATGCTTTTTAGAAAGGAAAGTGAATTAATTTAAAATACACCTACAACTTCGATTACGGTAACTCATTGCTCCTCCGGTTGAGCACTCTCACCACTCGGCTGCCCAACATACAAAATAATGTGACTTTAGTGATTATAAATAATGGCCACTGTTAAATAAACAAATTAGCAAGTTACATAACAAATAAAATAACGGTTTAGTATCCTTAGTTACGTAATCGTACAATTTCATTTGCATTTTGAATATATGCCTAAAGTATAAACATGTAAACGTTGTAGGGGAAGAGTCGGTCGCTTTATGGCGACAGTTCTTATTGCGAGTCGCCCAATGCAAAAGATTGAAAGACAGGTTTCTGTTTTTTCACTCATCAAGTTTCATGAACCAAATTAAGAATGTGGCTTTCGGCACGTTGACCGTCTATAGTGGTAACAACACATATTGGTTCGATTGGCCAAATATACCTACAAATTATTTTATACTATACTACTCCAATTTATATTTACTGTTACATAGCCATTATTACCGTTTATGTGAGTGTATGTGAGTGTGTGTGTGTGTGTGTGTGTGTATGTGCGCGCGCGCGCGCGCGTGTATGCGTGCTGTCTGCGTGTGCGTTTACGCGCATTCAAGAGTGCATGCGTGCGCAAGCGCGCGCGCGTGTGTGTGTTTATTGTTTATATATATATATGTATTCTTGTGTATTAATAAAGAAATAAGTCAAAATACAAATACAAGAATTATTATTGAGTTTACAATTCAATAATATGTATATATATAATAAATTAAAAATATTTCCAAAAACAAGAATACTTTTAATGAATATAAAGGGTTTTATTAGATAATTATTTTCCTGAAGATGCTGATACTATTTAATCGGCGAAAAGCTTTGAATAAATATATTCATTAAAAGTATTTTTGTTTTTGGAAATATTTTTAATTTATTAACTATATTACAAGAAAACATATCACCATATTTAATATATATATATATATATATATATATATATATATATATATATATATATATATATATATATATATATATATATATATATATGTTATTTATAAAATGTAATTTTATACAAAATTACTATATACATATATTAAAATATAACTATAAAGAATCCAGTTAGGATAGATTTAGACATAATTTTATACAAAATTTCTCTATGCATATAATAAAATATACCTATACAGAAACCAGTCATGGTAGATTTTTTTATACAACATTAATTTATATATATAATTAAATCTCTCTATAAAGTCTCCAGTGAGGATGTATTTAGTTGTAATTTTATATAACATTACTATATACATATAATAAAATATACCTGTTAAGAATCCAGTCAGGATAGATTTAGTTGTAATTTTATACAACATTACTATATACCTATTTTAAAATATACCTATAATGAATTCAGTCAGGGCAGATTTAGTTGTAGCTTTATCAAACATTAATATATATACATATAATAAAATATACTTGTTAAGAATCTAGTCAGGATAGATTTAGTTGTAATTTTATACAACATTACTATATATCTACAAAGGATCCATTAAAGATAGATTTAATTGTAATTTTATACAACATTATTATACACCTATATTTAAACTTACCTATAATGAATTCAGTCAGGGCAGATTTAGCTTTAGCTTTATACAACATTACTGTATACATATAATAAAATATACTTGTTAAGAATCCAGTCAGGATAGATTTAGTTGTAATTTTATACAACATTACTATATATCTACAAAGGATCCATTAAAGATAGATTTAATTGTAATTTTATACAACATTACTATACACCTATATTCAAACAAACCTATAATGAATTCAGTCAGGGCAGATTTAGCTTTAGCTTTATACAACATTACTGTATACATATAATAAAATATTCCTGTTAAAAATCCAGTCAGGATAGATTTAGTAGTAATTTTATACAACTTTACTATATACCTATATTAAAACATACCTATAATGAATTTAGTCAGGGCAGATTTAGTTTTAGCTTTATACAACATTACTATATACATATAATAAAATATTCCGGTTAAGAATCCAGTCAGGATAAATTTAGTAGTAATTTTATACAACATTACTATATACCTATTTTAAAATTTACCTATAATGAATTCAGTCAGGGCAGATTTAGTTTTAGCTTTATACAACATTACTATATACATATAATAAAATATTCCGGTTAAGAATCCAGTCAAGATAGATTTAGTAGTAATTTTATACAACATTACTATATACCTATTTTAAAATTTACCTATAATGAATTCAGTCAGGGCAGATTTAGTTTTAGCTTTATACAACATTACTATATACATATAATACAATATTCCGGTTAAGAATCCAGTCAGGATAGATTTAGTTGTAATTTTATACAACATCACTATATATCTATATTAAAATTTACCTATAATGAATTCAGTCAGGGCAGATTTAGTTTTAGCTTTATACAACATTACTATATACATATAATAAAATATTCTTGTTAGGAATGCAGTCAGGATAGATTTAGTTGTAAATTTATACAACATTACTATATACCTATATTAAAAGTTACCTATAATGAATTCAGTCAGGGCAGATTTAGTTTTAGCTTTATACAACATTACTATATACCTACATTAAAATTTACCTATAATGAATTCAGTCAGGTCAGATTTAGTTGTAGCTTTATACAACATTACTATATACATATAATAAAATATTCTTGTTAAGAATGCAGTCAGGATAGATTTAGTTGTAATTTTATACAACATTACTATATATCTACAAAGGATCAATTAAAGATAGATTTAGTAGTAATTTTATACAACATTACTATACACCTATATTCAAATTTACCTATAATGAATTCAGTCAGGGCAGATTTAGTTTTAGCTTTATACAACATTACTATATACATATAATAAAATATTCCTGTTAAGAATCCAGTCAGGATAGATTTAGTTGTAATTTTATACAACATTACTATATACCTATATTAAAATTTACCTATAATGAATTCAGTCAGAACAGATTTAGTTTTAGCTTTATACAACATTACTATATACATATAATAAAATATTCCTGTTAAGAATCCAGTCAGGATAGATTTAGTATTAATTTTATACAACATTACTATATACCTATATTAAAATTTACCTTTAATGAATTCAGTCAGGACAGATTTAGTTTTAGCTTTATACAACATTACTATATACATATAATAAAATATTCCTGTTAAGAATCCAGTCAGGATAGATTTAGTTGTAATTTTATACAACATTACTATATACCTATATTAAAATTTACCTATAATGAATTCAGTCAGAACAGATTTAGTTTTAGCTTTATACAACATTACTATATACATATAATAAAATATTCCTGTTAAGAATCCAGTCAGGATAGATTTAGTATTAATTTTATACAACATTACTATATACCTATATTAAAATTTACCTATAATGAATTCAGTCAGGACAGATTTAGTTTTAGCTTTATACAACATTACTATATACATATAATACAATATTCCGGTTAAGAATCCAGTCAGGATAGATTTAGTTGTAATTTTATACAACATTACTATATACCTATATTAAAATTTACCTATAATGAATTCAGTCAGGGCAGATTTAGTTTTAGCTTTATACAACATTACTATATACCTACATTAAAATTTACCTATGATGAATTCAGTCAGGGCAGATTTAGTTGTAGCTTTATACAACATTACTATATACATATAATAAAATATTCTTGTTAAGAATCCAGTCAGGATAGATTTAGTTGTAATTTTATACAACATTACTATATAGGCCTACCTATATTAAAATTTACCTATAATGAATTCAGTCAGGGCAGATTTAGTTTTAGCTTTATACAACATTACTATATACCTACATTAAAATTTACCTATGATGAATTCAGTCAGGGCAGATTTAGTTGTAGCTTTATACAACATTACTATATACATATAATAAAATATTCTTGTTAAGAATGCAGTCAGGATAGATTTAGTTGTAATTTTAAACAATATTTTTATATAATTATATTAAAATATTCGTTATGAGATTCGGGATCTCCCGGTAGAATCTTTCGGCCTATCTCATACCTTACATTTGTGATTTGTTTTGTATATTTTAACAGTTACAAACTAATGTTTTGGAAGAGCTCTGAGCCCTCAAGATGTCTTCTGGTCGACCCTTACAGTTCCGCGCCAACTATTCTCAGCCTGGCAATTAGTCACTTATCCTGTACATCAAAATGAAAACTTGTTTGATTTATTCACAAAAATATCAATGAACATTTAGCTTCATATTCTCCATAGCATTTTGGTGCTTTTGATATGATAACACTTTTCATGAAAATGCACAAGCCAAACCAAACCAACTTTCTGCCATGTTTTACGTCAGGTTTGGTGGGCAGCCGTTAGTGCAGGTATAAGAAAAAAATGATCTCTTCTTTAATGAACACGATAAGGTTTTCCGGACTGTCGGAGGGGACTAAAGCCTCCAAAGGTAAGAACGCTCTACCATAGACGTAATTGGCGACATAAAAACTTTAAATTTTCACAGGACACAAACACAATGTTTAAAAATAAACCAATTTTAATGACGAAAACAACTAATTAAAACAATCTAAATATTTACTCACTATTATTTAATCATTAAATAATTATTTGTACACATGGAGTATATTGCAGTCTTTAACAAATACGTTTGTATGAAAGGCGTCAGCTGATAATTTATTTTAAAAACTAAACATAAACTGCAGATAAGCGAACTCGCGTCAATTTTGTATAGTTGTTAATAAACAGAAATACCTCGGTATACAAATTTCTCTTAAGATACACAGCTTCGAATTTAACTGGGAACCTCCAAATATTGTCGTCTTGGTAAATGTCTATATGTTAAATGTAAAACCTTATTAAAATTTTATCAAAAGTCTTCACTTTGTCAATGCAAACACTTGTGAGATCTTCTAACCTTCCTAGATAGCGTTTTAAAAAAAAATTACTCAAAACGCTACCTAGAAAATAAGGTTAAACACAAAATTCCATTTAGTTCTCACTATCGCCACACGGTTGCGACACTCTACAGGACCTTACTTGCATATCCACTTACGCTTCACCCGTCTGGGGACATGTAGGCAACACACGCACACGTAGACTACAGTTATTCCAAAACAAGGTTTTGCGAATAATCACGAAGGCACCTAGATGTACAAGATTAACACTGCTTCACACTGACTTGAAAGTGCCTTTCATCAAACAACACCTCCGACACTTAGCAACAAAGTTCTACAAACAGGCTCACGCACATACAACATCCACACTCATTTCCTCACTGGGTAGATATGACCCCACCCCCGACACACACAGACGGCCGCTGTCCTTACACCATAACACCAGAAATAAAATATACGTACTAATAAATTCTGCTTCATAGTTCCAGGTGACGCAGGGTCACATCTCCAGGGCCGCAGCTTAGCCCCAACGGAAGTACTAATTTGATTGCATGCCTTTTCAGTTTCGAGTAGGCAGCAGAAGAAGAGGTACATGCCATTCCTGCCATAGACTCACTAACAAGGTATTTGCAAGGTAATACCTCTCCTTATTCCTTAACATAAGGTGATCCAAGTCCCCAAGGTTCCTGCATGATCTGTCGCGGGATTTTTTCTGGAAGGGTTTCTTCCTTGGCAGGTTTTTCAATTTCGCCCTTATGAAACACTTATCGTTTTGTTTCACTTAACTATCTCCTGATTCTCCATGGAAAGAGCTTATGAGCTTGGTACATGGGCAATCAATCCCGTTTCCTTCACTAGCGGTAGTTATACTAACCGCATGCGCATGTGAGACGTAGGTAGCCCGCTAGAGGTTGGCTGCCACGAGGGCTGGGCGGGTTTTGGGGGCTCAGTCCCGGGTTAAAAAAAATTCTATTTACTGGAAATTTTTTTAAATCTTAAAACGGGCAGAACATAACACGCCACCAGATCTGACACGAAACCAAGTCTCATGAAATTTTCTGTATAATTAAGGTAATTATTTAAATCTTTTACATCTGATGCCTATAAAAACATGACATAGGCTCTTAGCAATAAGAGCTCAGGTGATTAATTTATAATATTAGAATAATATAAATACGTTAGTTATCTACAGTCATAATTATTATCATGTAACCTGAAAACTCATGTCGTAAACTGCCTGCGTAGATTGACTCTATTACAATATGTGTTTACAAATCTTATTTTATTTCAAACGCCCTACAGTTATCTAAAGCGGTCTATTTATTAAACAGTATACTTAAATCCAAGAATGGGCTTGTAACCTGAAGTATGGAGTCGTAACTTCAAGTATGGATTTGTAACTTAAAGTATGTGGCAGTAATGTCGACCATGGAGCTGAATCATCAAGTGCTGTAACTTCAAGTATGGATTTGTAACTTAAAGTATGTGGCAGTAATGTCGAGCATGGAGCTGAATCATCAAGTGCTGTAACTTCAAGAATAGGGCTATAACTACAAGAACAAGGCTATAACTTCAAGAATAGGCTGTAACTTCAAGTATAGGTCTGTAACTTAAAGTATGAGGCTGTAACTTCAAATATAGTGCTGTAACTACAAGAATAGGGCTATAACTTCAAGAATAGGGCTATAACTTCAAGTATAGATCTGTAACTTAAGGTTTGAGGCTGTAACTTATTACCTAGGACTGTAACTTCAAATATAGGGCTGTAACTTCAAGAATAGGGGTGTAACTTCAACGATAGGGCTATAACCTAAATAATAGGGGTATAATTTCAAGAATAGGGTTATAACTTCAAGAATAGGGCTACAACATCAAGAATATGGCTATAACTTCAAGTATAGATTCTGTAACTTAAGGTATGAGGCTGTAACTTATTACCTAGGACTGTAACTTCAAATATAGGGCTGTAACTTCAAGAATAGGGGTGTAACTTCAACAATAGGGCTATAACCTAAATAATAGGGGTATAATTTCAAGAATAGGGTTATAACTTCAAGAATAGGGCTACAACATCAAGAATATGGCTATAACTTCAAGTATAGATTCTGTAACTTAAGGTATGAGGCTGTAACTCAATGCTTAGGACTAAACCTTCAAATATAGGGCTGTAACTTCAAGAATAGGGGTGTAACTTCAACAATAGGGCTATATTCTGAAGAATAGGGCTATAATATCAAGAATAGGGCTATAAATTCAAGAATAAGGCTATAACTTCAAGTATAGGGTGTAACTTCAAGAATAGGGCTATAACTTCAAGAATAGGGTTATAACTTCATGAAAAGAGCTATAACTTTAAGAATAGGGCATTAACTTCAAGTATGGGGTCGTAACTTAAATTTTGGATTTGTAACTTAAAGTATGGGGCAGTAATGTCAAGTATTTAGCTGAATCATCAAGTATAGCACTGTAACTTCAAAAATAGGGCTGTAACTACAAGAATATGGCTATAACTTCAAGAATAGGGCTATAACTTCAAGTATAGATCTGTAACTTAAGGTATGAGGCTGTAACGTAATGCCTAGGACTGTAACTTCAAATATAGGGCTGTAACTTCAAGAATAGGGGTGTAACTTCAACAATAGGGCTATAACCTAAAGAATAGGGGTATAATTTCAAGAATAGGGTTATAACTTCAAGAATAGGGTTATAACTTCAAGAATAGGGCTATAACTTCAAGTATGGGGTAGTAAATTCAAGTATGGATTTGTAACTTAAAGTATGGGGCAGTAATGCCAAGTATGGAGCTGAATCATCAAGTATAGCGCTGTAACTTCAGAAATATTGCTGTAACTACAAGAATAGGGCTATAACTTCAAGTATAGACCTGCAACTTAAGGTATTGGGCTGTAACGTCCTGTCTAGGACTGTAACTTCATGTATAAAGCTGTAACTTCAAGAATAGGGCTATAACTTCAAGAATAGAGCTACCACTTCAAAAATAAGGCTATAGCTTAAAGAATAGGGCTATAACCTCAAGTACAAGGCTATAACTTCAAGTATAGAATGTGTAACTTTAGGTATGGGGCTGTAACTTCATACCTAGGACTTTAACTTCAAGTATAGGGCTGCAACTTTTAGAATAGGGCTATAACTTCAAGTATAGGGCTGTAACTTTTAGAATAGGGCTATAACTTCAAGTATAGGCCTGTAACTTTTAGAATAGGGAAATAACTTCAAGTATAGGGCTGTAACTTAAAGAATAGGGCTATAACTTCAAGAATAGGGCTATAACTTCAAGTATAGATCTGTAACTTAAGGTATGGACCTGTAACTTCATGCCCAGGACCGTAACTTCAAGTATAGGGTTGTAACTTACAGGTATGAGAATGTTTTTTCAAGAATGGGGTTATAATTTCTAAAATAGGGTTTTAAGTTAAAGAATGATGCTGTATTTTCAAGTACAGATCTGTACGTTAAAATATGGAGTAGTAACTTTATTTATGGGGCGAACTTCAATTGTAGGGCTGTAACTTTAGGTAAGTGGGGTGTGACTTCCAGTATGGGCTGTAACTTCAGATATGGGGTTATAATTTGAAGTATGAGGATGAAAATTGAAGTATAAAATTGTAGTTTCAAATATAGGGATGTAACTTTAAGCATAGAGCTCTAACTTCAAGTATGGATCTGTCAATTTATGTATGGTGCAGTAACTTCAAGTATAGGGTGTAACCTCAAGCATAGGGCTGTACCTTCATTTATGTAACTTTAACTTTAAATATAGCGTAGTACTAGTTAAAGAATAATAATATGGTACAACTCACAAATATAAAATTTTTTTTTCTATAAATTTGACAATGCCCAGATCTGATTTTAACTTTTGTTTTTACTTTTGTTAAAACTTTATAGGTTATGTTTAATATATATATATATATTAGTTAATTTGATTTGTGTATCTTCACTGAGGATGACGACAAATTAGTCGTTGAAACGCGTAAAAAATGAAATAAAAAATTTTATATTTGTGAGTTATACCACATTTTTATTCTTTAATTTTAACTTTCACCCACAAGCCAGCTCGAATATTATTTATAGCGTAGTACCTTGGGGTTGTAACTTCAAGTATGAGGTGTAACTTCCATTATAGTCTGTAACTTCGGGAATGGGTCAGTAAATTGAATCAAAAAGCTGTACCTTTAATTACGGGCTGTAACCTCAAGTACTGAGCTTCAATTGGGCAGTAGCTTCAAGTATTAGGCTGTAATTTCAATTATAAGGCTGTTACTTTAGGTATAAACTGTAACGTTATGTATGGAGCAGTTACCTCAGTATGGGGCAGTAACGTTAACTATGTAGCTGTAACGTCAAGTATGGGGCTATAACTTCAAGTATATGGCTGTAACTTAAAATATAGAAGTATAGAGTTACAAGCTTTAACTTTACGTATGGGGCTGTAACTTCCATTATTAGGCTGCAACTCTAAGTATGAAGTTGTAAAGTTAAACATAGAGCTATAACTTAAATATGGGACTGTACCTTTAAGCACGAGGCGGTAACTTCAAGTATGGGGCTGTAACTCCAAGTAATTAGCTATAACTTTAAATATAGGGCTGTAACTTTAGGCAACTTTTGTAACATCAATTATGGCGTTTTAACTTCAAGTATGGGGTTGTAACTTACGTATAGAGTTGTATATGTGAACATGGGGCTGTAACTTTAATTTTGGAGCTGTAACTCCAAGTATACAGCTGCAACTTTAAATATGGGCTGTAAATTCAAGAATGAGGCTGTAACTTCAAGTATGGAGCGGCAACTTTAAATATGGGGCGGTAACTTCAAACCTGGGACTTTAACTTCAAGCATGCGGCTCTAACTTCAAGCACGAGGCTGTAACTGCAAGCACGTGGCTGTAACGCAAAATATGGAGTTGTAACTTCAAGCACGAGGCTATAACTTCAAGCACGAAGCTGTAACTGCAAGCACGTGGCTGTAACGCAAAATATGGAGTTGTAACTTCATGCACGAGGTTGAAACTTCAAGCATGTGGCTGTAACGCCAAGTACGGAGTTGTAACTTCAAGCATGTTGCTCTAACTTCAAGCATGTGGCTGTAACACCAAGTATGGAGTTGTAACTTCAAGCATGTGGCTGTAACGCCAAGTATGGAGTTGTAACTTCAAGCATGTGGCTATAGCGCCAAGTATGGAGTTGTAAATTAAACATGGGACTATAACTTCAAGCATGGGACTGTAACCACAAGCATGGGGCTGTAACTTCAAGTATGGAGCGGCAACTTTAAATATGGGGCGGTAACTTTAAGCCTGGGACTTTAACTACAAGCATGTGACTGTAATGCCAAGTATGGAGTTGTAACTTCAAGCATGTGGCTGTAACGCCAAGTATGGAGTTGTAACTTCAAGCATGTGGCTGTAACTTCAAGCACGAGGCTCTAACTTCAAGCATGTGGCTGTAACGCCAAGTATGGTGTTGTAACTTCAAGCACGAGGCTCTAACTTCAAGCATGTGGCTGTAACGCCAAGTATGGTGTTGTAACATCAAGCACGAGGCTGTAACTTCAATCACGTGGCTGTAACGCCAAGTACAGAATGGAACTTCAAGCACGAGGCTGTAACTTCAAGCACGAGGCTGTAACTTCAAGCACGTGGCTGTAACTTCAAGCATGTGGCTGTAACGCCAAGTATGGAGTTGTAACTTCAAGCATGTGGCTCTAACTTCAAGCATGTGGCTGTAACTTCAAGCACGTGGCTGTAACTTCAAGCATGTGGCTGTAAAGCAAAATATGAGGTTGTAACTTCAAGCACGTGGCTGTAACGCAAAATATGAAGTTGTAACTTCAAGCACGTGGCTGTAACTTCAAGCATATGGCTGTAACGCCAAGTATGGAGTTGTAACTTCAAGCATGTAGCTGTAACTTCATGCACGTGGCTTTAACTTCAAGCATGTGGCTGTAACGCAAAATATGGAGTTGTAACTTCAAGCACGAGGCTATAACTTCAAGCACGAGGGTGTAACTGCAACCACGTGGCTGTAACGCAAAATATGGAGTTGTAACTTCATGCACGAGGCTGAAACTTCAAGCATGTGGCTGTAACGCCAAGTTGAAGTTGTAACTCCAAGCACGAGGCTGTAACTTCAAGCATGTGGCAGTAACGCCAAGTATGGAGTTGTAACTTCAAGCATGTGGCTGTAACGCCAAGTACGGATTTGTAGCTTCAAGCACGAGGCTGTAACGCCAAGTATGGAGTTGTAAATTAAACATGGGACTATAACTTCAAGCATGGGACTATAACCACAAGCATGGGGCTGTAACTTTAAGTATGGAGCGGCAACTTTAAATATGGGGCGGTAACTTTAAGCCTGGGACTTTAACTTCAAGCATGTGACTGTAACGCCTAGTATGGAGTTGTAACTTCAAGCATGTGGCTGTAACGTCAAATATGGAGTTGTAACTTCAAGAATTTGGCTCTAACTTCAAGCATGGGGCTGTAACTAGAAGTATTGGGTTCAAATTCATAGTGCAAAATATATTTTAAAATATTTGGGTACAAGCTATCTTTCCATCCTGTACGACTCCAGAAACTTAGATATATTATAATAGCTTAGTTTGTAGGTATGATTTTCCAACAGAGTGTAGCAAATTAAATCCCTTTTAAATTGTCTTTCTGGTCGGATTGGATCCAAAACCTCCAGCGATAGTCCTACATCCCATGTGAAGACTAAATGTCATTCCTTAAATATATTTAGAATACTTACTTATTTAATAAATAAATATTTGTCATATATATATATATATATATACACCATTGTAATTTTGTTGTATATATTACAGTGCTGATACCAATCTGTATGATGAAGATGGTTGTCAAATATTCAAAGTATGTACTTGTAATAATTGTATGGAAATTAACTACTTCACACACACACACACACACACACACACACACACACACACACACACACACACACACACACACACACACACACACACACACACACACACACACGCACGCACACACACACACACACACACACACACACACACGTACACACACACACACACACACACACACACATACACACACACACACACATCCACACACTCACACACAGACAGACACACACACACACAGACAGACACACACACACACACACACACACACACACACACACACACACACACAGGCGCGGGCGCGGGCGTGAATGAAGTTATTCCAACTAAATGATTATCTAGTGAACCACCATGGCCTCTTTTTCTAACCGGTAGTAAGGCTCCTGGTCAGGTGTGATTGACTTACATTGAATATAATTCTTTAAAAACAAAAGAGAGTTTTTCTTATCAACATTTACCTAATAATATCAATATTATTTTCAGTAATATCAATATTTACAGTAGCTTCTGAAGTTTATTTTTGTCATTCATTAAAGTTTAAAATATCATCAATTGCGTTCTGATGCAATGCGCATTTTTTATAATTAAGAAATATATATTGTAAATAAAAGGAAGTGAATTCTATTTAAAATTAATAAAGTAGCCTACCAAGAAAAGTAGTTAACTGGATTGGATTAGATTTGCTGCACGTAAGCACAATAAATGGAATTTACAGCGAGCCTAGAGCAAGGTAGGTCATGTGGTAGGTGGCTGGTAAGGTGTACCTGGTTGCAACTACTCGCGGCTTGCGATGCGATCTGAATTGAGGCCGACCGGTTTGGGTCACGTGGGCTGTGGGCTGACGGAAAGAGTGAAGGAGAAGGGGCAGGGCGACTTGACAGTTGACCGAAGGAGAAGGAGAATAGTTCTACTCCATAGTCCACGTCCATGTTCCGATAGACGCATGTTGTTTTGTGTTGATAAGTAGTGTGGGATTAATTTATTAAGGTGACTAAGTAAAAGTTTTAATTCGATCAGTGTTTGAAAAGTGTTTCGGTAAATGAAAAGTGCATTTCAAGGACCGTCTTCGCGAGCGTTAAACGCACTTCGCACCATTTCTTTACTCTCTAACCAGTGTAAATATGTGTTGACTGCTGCTGTACATTTTAGATAACGGAAATATGGAATTACTTGTGAATTTAAATAAACACATCATTAGCATGTGCTGTATAGTATTAAACAGTGTACACACATGTTAAATAGACAGTGTATATTGAACAGGCGTTTAGTGCGTATAGTTCTGCACAAAATTTAGTTTTATTTATATATACTAAAACAAAATATTTCCCTATATATGGCCTTTACAAATATTTTATAGTTTTGTTGTGGGATTCTTTTTACTTTTTCAAATTAATTTTAAAATAAGATGTAACACATATTCTAGAAGAGAATAAATAATGAAGTAGCCACCAAAAAATTTAAAGTTACATATTTCCTATCTTCTTTATGTACAGTTGGCATATAATGAAAGATCTGTGGTTTTAGAGAGTTGTACTTGGAGAATCGAGTTGCAGCGAAGGAAGTCTAAACGTGCTTTGTAAGACGAAGTGAAAGTTGAACAGTGTGAAGGTTTCAAGTTGTTCAGTCGTTTGCTACTTATCGAATACAAATATTCGATTCGCCCTAATCGAATAAACATTAAATTAATTACCTAATTTACCGATCCGTAAAGTGATTAATTTTAACCTCCTTTCGAGTATGAAGATAGTCTAATGAGTCGACTGTGCTACTTACGGTATTAGACTTCCTTCAAATATATCCACAGTGTTTTCGTTCATCATGAGGAAAGACATTAAAAAATCTTCTTACTACGTTTGGTTCCTAGGGGCACAAGAAGCTAAAGGCCTAAGGGGGTCCAAATACGTGAATCCCGTTATACGTGGTTTAATAGAGAGAGAGCGGGAAGTAGAACCGTTCAAGGTCACGCTACAGGTTAGCTATAAAGGTTTAAAAATTATTCAGAACCTGCCTAACAATGCGAGCGCAGCTAACTCCGCGGACAAAACGTCTGCCAAGAACAACCGAAAATCAGATGTGGTTAAACATTTCATTCCTCATCACGCTGTCACTTGTGTTTTACAAGACGAAGACATAGTGGCTTGTATCTTGCTTCTGTACAATCCCGCGACGAAATGCCCAGTTCACGTTCACGCCTATCGCTGCGATTCCGTCGAAACTGCTACTATACTCAGCGGCCAGTTGCAGATATTAATAGAACGCCCCGAAAATCAAAAGAAGTTATCCGAAATCGAGGTAAGGCTAAAAGCTAAAGGACTCCTCATATCGACCTCGCCTCCTGCCCGACGTCTACAGAAAAACCCTCCGCCAGTCGGATCGGATACGAAGTCCTCCAGTTCAAGAGACTCGGAATTTTCTAGGGCGTCGTCGTCGGAAAGGATATCGGGATTCGCGCAACAAGAGCGCATAGCGAGTTTGTACGACTCTTTGGCGGCCGAGTTGAGAGAGAAACTCAATACAGGGGATCCTCAACCTCACTCCCCCATCTTGCTACCCCCGAGGGATTACGACACTGTTCATAGACAAAAAGGCAATCTGTCAGGGATAGACCTGAGACGTTGTCTTAGTATGAACATTGTGGGCATGAATGTAACTAATAATTCCCGAACTCCCGACGGGAAAACGACAGTATCTAAGCAGACTCATACAAGCGGAGGTGGGGGAGCAAAGGTCGACTCCAGTGGAGCTTCCAGTGGGATAGGATCTGATCATGCACCAAGCCCTGACCAGGAATCTGACGCTCGTTTTCTGGACTCACATTCTACATCAGGTAGGTCAAGTCCATCAACCAATGAAGCATTTAATTTTTAAGCTATCTTAATTATTCAGTAGTTGAAGAATTTGATAAGTTACCTATTTAGAAGCAAATATTTTGTTCTGTTATTACTCAAAGTTGAGCAAGCTCAACAAACTTAAATTAGAGCCTAATACTTTTAGTAGGTTTATTTATTAAATAATAATATTGTAATACAATATTTATTGTTTGGCCTATGAATATTTAAACACATAATCTGAAGAGTATTATTTAATAAATTATTTTAAAAAAAAATGATTTAATTCATTCTCACTGAGATAAACTGAAGGGAGTTTACAAAAATCAAATTTATTAAATAAAATAATACTTAATTACAATAAAGTATTGAATAGTAGCCTATATTATAATAATAGTTTATTATACAATGTTATACTTATTATAACTAGGAATTATTTTCATTTTCTTCTAAAATAAGTTTAAAATAATTTTATCAATTCTAAATAAACGTTTAGGCCTACAACTTGATTTATTTGTAAATCCCTATAAACTAAACATTATATATAGGCCTAATGATACAAATTTTTTTCTTACCATAGACAAATGATTTATTTAGACTTAATATTTAAAATTTTCTTTAGGTGAATTTCCTTTATGTGTAAGAACGCCCAGTTTATTTATTAAAGTGTTTAAAACGTACTTAAAAATCTGCGTGTAAATATTGCAAGGCTCTATTATCTAAACGTGTTTTAAATGTCTATTGTTCCTAAAGGTTTCTCTTTACTGTTATTTAAAGATATCAGTATTTATACATTAAATCCTAACAACGACAATAATATCGAACACCAAATATTTTCTGGGCTTTAATAGAAACCAATAAATATACAACTTACATTAAGTACCCTACTTTAAACACTAATAGAAGCCTATAATAGTGATTCAGTTATACAATAACGGTCAACAAATTAAGTCAAGCATTGAGAAAAAATATACTTACATTCTTTTTATAAAAAGAGACATTGTGAATACTTGAAAATATAATAATAACAACAATGTACAAATAAAAAAGAAACAACACAAACAATTACTTAAACAAAAAGCAAAATCCAAGTAATAAAAACTGATATATATATATATATATATATATATATATATATATATATATTTATTTATTTATTTAATGTCTCCTAATAACAATTAATTTTTTTTATATAGGCTAATGACAGATCACAGACAATTTTGCTTTTTTGAAACACTCAGATTTTCTAATTTCTTTCCGAAATTCCTTTTCAAGGGCTCAAATTTTATATATTGTTATGTATTTTATAAATAGTAGGTTATATATTGTAATTTTTTAATGAAAATTTGAGCTCTTACTTTGAGTGTTTGAAAAAGCAAAATTGTCTGTGATCTGTCATTAGCCTTTTTTAAAAAAATAAAAACTGAACACAAGGTGAATACAAATTTATTTTTTACGTCAAACAAATCAAATCACTTCAACTAAATTTGGGAAAAACTTTAAACTGATGCATTGATTTATATAGAACAAACGATAAATGTAAAGGTTATATTTATAAACAGCATATCACATAAATAACGCAAAACACCCTCTAACCAGAGTATTTTTGTATTTAGCTGTACATTTTGATAGCAACGCAATCATCCTCAGAGTCATCGAAAACTAACTCCTCAGCAACCTCGGAAGAGGGCTGTTTTGCATTAGTTAATAAAAAATTATTGGTATTAGTGGCCATTTGTGTTATTCACTTACGATTTACTAAGTTTATTTCCAACACAGTGAGGACCTTTTGAAGTAAACAGCAGAACCTACATCCAAATGTCCATAGGCCCATCTATATTCCTGTACATAGTCCTGCAAACAGTCTGTGTCACAAATTATGTAAAGTGAACATATAATAGAATTTATTATGAATGCAATAACCTATGAATGCATTAGGATATAGATTTTAATATCGAATGAAAGTGATTGGACATAAAGTTTAAAACAGTGGCCTACAACAAATTTAAAACAAAACGAAAATAAAATAACCGATTATGTGCTAAGATAAGTTTACTAACAAACATTAGGTGGATTTCATCTTTGAAAATGCCCACGCAAGAGAGAAATCCCACAATACGTCCCACTGACAGCACAACAATCCAAATACAGTTCTCCATTTCTTTATGCAATCAGTAATTAAATCTTCGCTGTATCCAACTACTGGAATGGCATTTTTTTTTTGTTTAAAACATTCAGACCACATATTATAAAATTTAGCATGACGTTTGCTTTCTCATTCCTTTACAATCAAGAGAACATTTCTATTTAAAAAAAATATACACAAAATATTTTTACTGCCAACCTTTCAGAACACCAACAATATGCCGTTATTCCATTTTAAATTGTGGGTTGTATTAATCTTAAAGGCCTAACAAAAGTGGCGTGGAAATAAATAGATGAAAACCTAAAAACTTATAAAAAACATTAATTTCTGAAAGATTTACTTCGGAATTTAATGCTTTCTTTAAATACCTCTCTCTCACTCTCTCTCTCTCTCTCTCTCTCTCTCTCTCACACACACACACACACACACACACACAAACACACACACGCACGCACGCACGCACGCACACACGCACGCACGCACGCACACACAAAAACACAGGCACAAGTGGGTACGTTATCTCTTACCCCTACACTTTGTGTGTGTGCGTGCGTGCACGCGAGTGTCTGTGTTTGTGTGTGTGTGCGCGCGCGCGTGCGTGTGTATGTTCCTGAAAGAAATTGTTTGTCACCATCTCGAATCAAATTCGTGTACTTTTACTTCGTAGACGAAATCATTATAGTAATATAAAAAATTAAAAAACCGTTCATTTGTTTCTTTTAAACTATTATATTTTCTGTGGTTTTGATAGTGTTTAGTTTATATTCATTATTCCTTATATCCCACGTTAATTGCCAGAAAATTTTATTTTTATATAAATCTTATAGGATTCAACTTTCTTTTTGTGTGTAAATCTCTGTCAAAGGGATTCCGTTGACAAAAATGTAAAAGTGTTTGTTTTATCACCCGTGTTAAAAAAAAAGTTTAGAAATCCATTCAATTAATTCAAATGTTTTTTAAAAGTTTTACATACCTCTATGGTTTAATTTTATCTTAAGAATCTACTGTATTTTGTTCCTATTACAAATAGACTATTTTAATTCTATAACGAACCACAGGATTCACATTTTCTGAACACAGCTGACTTAAATGTTTTTGGTATACAGTAAAATCAGAACCTAAATCTTCTGTAAAATTATGTTTTCATCCATTACAGTAATAAGCAGGTGATATTTTGAGCTCTAATTGGAAATACTAAAAATACGTGAAGCACAAAAATTAAATCTATATTCATGAAAAAAGAATCATAAACATTAGCACATTTTTCAAAGTTATTTAAAGTTATATTCCGTACAATCGTCTGTCATTGATAGTCAATCACACATAGGTGGAGCTTTTTGTACATTTCAATCTTCCCGAAGAACCTTAGTGTGGGAACATGAGCATGGCCCGAAAGTAATCTAATCTTGTTCCTAATTAGATTAACAGGTTAGGGATACAATAGTATGTATTAGTATGTAGGCCTATAAGATGACGATGAGCCTATAAGCGTTAACTGCGATTGGATTTACTAGCTAGGTGTAATACAATGGTAATCTAGGAAGATAAAGATGACCACACGCGATACCCGTGATTGGATTGCCAGGATAGGGGTACAATAGTATGTCGATAAGATGAGGGTGATCCTATAAGCGTTAAGTGCAATTGGATTCACTAGCTAGTTGTAATACAATGGTAATCTAGGAAGATAAAGATGGCCACACGCGATACCCGTAATTGGATTATCAGGATAGGGGTACAATAGTATGTTGATAAGATGAGGGTGATCCTATAAGCGTTAAGTGCAATTGGATTCACTAGCTAGGTGTAATACAATGGTAATCTAGGAAGATAAAGATGACCACACGCGATACCCGTAATTGGATTATCAGGATAGGGGTACAATAGTATGTTGATAAGATGAGGGTGATCCTATAAGCGTTAAGTGCAATTGGATTCACTAGCTAGGTGTAATACAATGGTAATCTAGGAAGATAAAGATGACCACACGCGATACCCGTGATTGGATTATCAGGATAGGGGTACAATAGTATGTCGATAAGATGAGGGTGATCCTATAAGCGTTAAGTGCAATTGGATTCACTAGCTAGTTGTAATACAATGGTAATCTAGGAAGATAAAGATGACCACACGCGATACCCGTAATTGGATTATCAGGATAGGGGTACAATAGTATGTTGATAAGATGAGGGTGATCCTATAAGCGTTAAGTGCAATTGGATTCACTAGCTAGGTGTAATACAATGGTAATCTAGGAAGATAAAGATGACCACACGCGATACCCGTGATTGGATTATCAGGATAGGGGTACAATAGTATGTCGATAAGATGAGGGTGATCCTATAAGCGTTAAGTGCTATTGGATTTACTAGCTAGGTGTAATACAATGGTAATCTAGGAAGATAAAGATGACCACACGCGATACCCGTAATTGGATTATCAGGATAGGGGTACAATAGTATGTTGATAAGATGAGGGTGATCCTATAAGCGTTAAGTGCAATTGGATTCACTAGCTAGGTGTAATACAATGGTAATCTAGGAAGATAAAGATGACCACACGCGATACCCGTGATTGGATTATCAGGATAGGGGTACAATAGTATGTCGATAAGATGAGGGTGATCCTATAAGCGTTAAGTGCAATTGGATTCACTAGCTAGGTGTAATACAATGGTAATCTTGGAAGATAAAGATGACCACACGCGATACCCGTGATTGGATTGCCAGGATAGGGGTACAATAGTATGTCGATAAGATGAGGGTGATCCTATAAGCGTTAAGTGCTATTGGATTTACTAGCTAGGTGTAATAGTGAGAAGCACATAGTGAATCCGTAACGTGGCGTCTCCGAACTATACCTATTCTGATTATTAATATTGTAACTCCGAGTAAGCGTAGAGATAACGGAATGAGAAGCAGATTGTAAATCCATAAGGTGGCATCTCCGAACTATAAATATTCTGTTTATTAATATTGCAACTCCGAGTAAGCGTAGAGATAACGGAATGAGAAGCAGATTGTAAATCCATAAGGTGGCATTTCCGAACTATAAATATTCTGATTATTAATATTGCAACTCCGAGTAAGCGTAGAGATAACGGAATGAGAAGCAGATTGTAAATCCATAAGGTGGCATCTCCGAACTATAAATATTCTGTTTATTAATATTGCAACTCCGAGTAAGCGTAGAGATAACGGAATGAGAAGCAGATTGTAAATCCATAAGGTGGCATCTCCGAACTATAAATATTCTGTTTATTAATATTGCAACTCCGAGTAAGCGTAGAGATAACGGAATGAGAAGCAGATTGTAAATCCATAAGGTGGCATCTCCGAACTATAAATATTCTGTTTATTAATATTGCAACTCCGAGTAAGCGTAGAGATAACGGAATGAGAAGCAGATTGTAAATCCATAAGGTGGCATCTCCGAACTATAAATATTCTGATTATTAATATTGCAACTCCGAGTAAGCGTAGAGATAACGGAATGAGAAGCAGATTGTAAATCCATAAGGTGGCATTTCCGAACTATACCTATTCTGCTTATTAATATTGCAACTCCGAGTAAGCGTAGAGATAACGAAATGAGAAACAGATTGAGAATATGTAAGCTGGCGTCTCCGAACTATACCTATTCTGATTATTAAAATTTTACCTTCGAGTAAGCATAGAGATAACGGAAGGAGTAGCACATTGTGAATCTGTAAAGTGGCATATCCGAATTATACCTATTCTGTTTATTAATATTGTACCTTCGAGTAAGCGTAGAGATAACGGAATGAGAAGCACATTGTAAATCCATAAGGTGGCATCTCCGAACTATACCTATTCTGTTTATTAAAATTTTACCTTCGAGTAAGCGTAGAGATAACGGAAGGAGTAGCACATTGTGAATCTGTAAAGTGGCATCTCCGAATTATACCTATTCTGTTTATTAATATTGTACCTTCGAGTAAGCGTAGAGATAACGCACATCGGGAATCTGTAAAGTGGCATCTCCGAATTATACCTATTCTGTTTATCAATATTGTACCTTCGAGTAAGCGTAGAGATAACGGAATGATATGCACATTGTGAATCTGTCAAGTGGCATCTCCAAATTATACCTATTCTGTTTATTAATATTGTACCTTCTAGTAAGCGTAGAGATAACGGAATGAGAAGCACATTGTAAATCCATAAGGTGGCATCTCCGAACTATACCTATTCTGTTTATTAATATTGCAACTCCGAGTAAGCGTAGAGATAACGGAATGAAAAGCACATTATGAATTTGTAAGGTGGCAACTTCGAACTATACCTATTCTCTTTATTAATAATGCAACTTCCAGTAAGCGTAGAGATAACGAAATGAGAAACAGATTGAGAATCTGTAAGGTGGCGTCTCCGAACTATACCTATTCTGATTATTATTATTGTACCTTCGAGTAAGCGTAGAGATAACGAAATGAGATGCACATTGTGAATCTGTAAAGTGGCATCTCCGAATTATACCTATTCTGTTTATCAATATTGTACCTTCGAGTAAGCGTAGAGATAACGGAATGATATGCACATTGTGAATCTGTCAAGTGGCATCTCCGAATTATACCTATTCTGTTTATTAATATTGCAACTCCGAGTAAGCGTAGAGATAACGCACATCGTGAATCTGTAAAGTGGCATCTCCGAATTATACCTATTCTGTTTATCAATATTGTACCTTCGAGTAAGCGTAGAGATAACGGAATGATATGCACATTGTGAATCTGTCAAGTGGCATCTCCAAATTATACCTATTCTGTTTATTAATATTGTACCTTCTAGTAAGCGTAGAGATAACGGAATGAGAAGCACATTGTAAATCCATAAGGTGGCATCTCCGAACTATACCTATTCTGTTTATTAATATTGCAACTCCGAGTAAGCGTAGAGATAACGGAATGAAAAGCACATTATGAATTTGTAAGGTGGCAACTTCGAACTATACCTATTCTCTTTATTAATAATGCAACTTCCAGTAAGCGTAGAGATAACGAAATGAGAAACAGATTGAGAATCTGTAAGGTGGCGTCTCCGAACTATACCTATTCTGTTTATTAATATTGCAACTCCGAGTAAGCGTAGAGATAACGGAATGAAAAGCACATTATGAATTTGTAAGGTGGCAACTTCGAACTATACCTATTCTCTTTATTAATAATGCAACTTCCAGTAAGCGTAGAGATAACGAAATGAGAAACAGATTGAGAATCTGTAAGGTGGTGTCTCCGAACTATACCTATTCTGATTATTATTATTGTACCTTCGAGTAAGCGTAGAGATAACGAAATGAGAAGCACATTGTGAATCTGTAAAGTGGCATCTCCGAATTATACCTATTCTGTTTATCAATATTGTACCTTCGAGTAAGCGTAGAGATAACGGAATGATATGCACATTGTGAATCTGTCAAGTGGCATCTCCAAATTATACCTATTCTGTTTATTAATATTGTACCTTCTAGTAAGCGTAGAGATAACGGAATGAGAAGCACATTGTAAATCCATAAGGTGGCATCTCCGAACTATACCTATTCTGTTTATTAATATTGCAACTCCGAGTAAGCGTAGAGATAACGGAATGAAAAGCACATTATGAATTTGTAAGGTGGCAACTTCGAACTATACCTATTCTCTTTATTAATAATGCAACTTCCAGTAAGCGTAGAGATAACGAAATGAGAAACAGATTGAGAATCTGTAAGGTGGCGTCTCCGAACTATACCTATTCTGTTTATTAATATTGCAACTCCGAGTAAGCGTAGAGATAACGGAATGAAAAGCACATTATGAATTTGTAAGGTGGCAACTTCGAACTATACCTATTCTCTTTATTAATAATGCAACTTCCAGTAAGCGTAGAGATAACGAAATGAGAAACAGATTGAGAATCTGTAAGGTGGCGTCTCCGAACTATACCTATTCTGATTATTATTATTGTACCTTCGAGTAAGCGTAGAGATAACGAAATGAGAAGCACATTGTGAATCTGTAAAGTGGCATCTCCGAATTATACCTATTCTGTTTATTAATATTGTACCTTCGAGTAAGCGTAGAGATAACGGAATGATATGCACATTGTGAATCTGTCAAGTGGCATCTCCGAATTATACCTATTCTGTTTATTAATATTGCAACTCCGAGTAAGCGTAGAGATAACGCACATCGTGAATCTGTAAAGTGGCATCTCCGAATTATACCTATTCTGTTTATCAATATTGTACCTTCGAGTAAGCGTAGAGATAACGGAATGATATGCACATTGTGAATCTGTCAAGTGGCATCTCCAAATTATACCTATTCTGTTTATTAATATTGTACCTTCTAGTAAGCGTAGAGATAACGGAATGAGAAGCACATTGTAAATCCATAAGGTGGCATCTCCGAACTATACCTATTCTGTTTATTAATATTGCAACTCCGAGTAAGCGTAGAGATAACGGAATGAAAAGCACATTATGAATTTGTAAGGTGGCAACTTCGAACTATACCTATTCTCTTTATTAATAATGCAACTTCCAGTAAGCGTAGAGATAACGAAATGAGAAACAGATTGAGAATCTGTAAGGTGGCGTCTCCGAACTATACCTATTCTGTTTATTAATATTGC
Source organism: Prosapia bicincta (assembly GCA_036971475.1). Taxonomy (NCBI): domain Eukaryota; kingdom Metazoa; phylum Arthropoda; class Insecta; order Hemiptera; family Cercopidae; genus Prosapia; species Prosapia bicincta. Next base: position 1,627,226 of record JBAIZL010000419.1, on the reverse strand, counting down.
AACTCCGAGTAAGCGTAGAGATAACGGAATGAAAAGCACATTATGAATTTGTAAGGTGGCAACTTCGAACTATACCTATTCTCTTTATTAATAATGCAACTTCCAGTAAGCGTAGAGATAACGAAATGAGAAACAGATTGAGAATCTGTAAGGTGGTGTCTCCGAACTATACCTATTCTGATTATTATTATTGTACCTTCGAGTAAGCGTAGAGATAACGAAATGAGAAGCACATTGTGAATCTGTAAAGTGGCATCTCCGAATTATACCTATTCTGTTTATCAATATTGTACCTTCGAGTAAGCGTAGAGATAACGGAATGATATGCACATTGTGAATCTGTCAAGTGGCATCTCCAAATTATACCTATTCTGTTTATTAATATTGTACCTTCTAGTAAGCGTAGAGATAACGGAATGAGAAGCACATTGTAAATCCATAAGGTGGCATCTCCGAACTATACCTATTCTGTTTATTAATATTGCAACTCCGAGTAAGCGTAGAGATAACGGAATGAAAAGCACATTATGAATTTGTAAGGTGGCAACTTCGAACTATACCTATTCTCTTTATTAATAATGCAACTTCCAGTAAGCGTAGAGATAACGAAATGAGAAACAGATTGAGAATCTGTAAGGTGGCGTCTCCGAACTATACCTATTCTGTTTATTAATATTGCAACTCCGAGTAAGCGTAGAGATAACGGAATGAAAAGCACATTATGAATTTGTAAGGTGGCAACTTCGAACTATACCTATTCTCTTTATTAATAATGCAACTTCCAGTAAGCGTAGAGATAACGAAATGAGAAACAGATTGAGAATCTGTAAGGTGGTGTCTCCGAACTATACCTATTCTGATTATTATTATTGTACCTTCGAGTAAGCGTAGAGATAACGAAATGAGAAGCACATTGTGAATCTGTAAAGTGGCATCTCCGAATTATACCTATTCTGTTTATTAATATTGTACCTTCGAGTAAGCGTAGAGATAACGGAATGATATGCACATTGTGAATCTGTCAAGTGGCATCTCCGAATTATACCTATTCTGTTTATTAATATTGCAACTCCGAGTAAGCGTAGAGATAACGCACATCGTGAATCTGTAAAGTGGCATCTCCGAATTATACCTATTCTGTTTATCAATATTGTACCTTCGAGTAAGCGTAGAGATAACGGAATGATATGCACATTGTGAATCTGTCAAGTGGCATCTCCAAATTATACCTATTCTGTTTATTAATATTGTACCTTCTAGTAAGCGTAGAGATAACGGAATGAGAAGCACATTATGAATTTGTAAGGTGGCAACTTCGAACTATACCTATTCTGATTATTAATATTGCAACTCCGAGTAAGCGTAGAGATAACGGAATGAAAAGCACATTATGAATTTGTAAGGTGGCAACTTCGAACTATACCTATTCTCTTTATTAATAATGCAACTTCCAGTAAGCGTAGAGATAACGAAATGAGAAACAGATTGAGAATCTGTAAGGTGGCGTCTCCGAACTATACCTATTCTGATTATTATTATTGTACCTTCGAGTAAGCGTAGAGATAACGAAATGAGAAGCACATTGTGAATCTGTAAAGTGGCATCTCCGAATTATACCTATTCTGTTTATTAATATTGTACCTTCGAGTAAGCGTAGAGATAACGGAATGATATGCACATTGTGAATCTGTCAAGTGGCATCTCCGAATTATACCTATTCTGTTTATTAATATTGCAACTCCGAGTAAGCGTAGAGATAACGGAATGAAAAGCACATTATGAATTTGTAAGGTGGCAACTTCGAACTATACCTATTCTCTTTATTAATAATGCAACTTCCAGTAAGCGTAGAGATAACGAAATGAGAAACAGATTGAGAATCTGTAAGGTGGTGTCTCCGAACTATACCTATTCTAATTATTATTATTGTACCTTCGAGTAAGCGTAGAGATAACGAAATGAGAAACAGATTGTGAATCTGTAAGGTATCGTCTCCGAACTATACCTATTCTGTTTATTAAAATTTTACCTTCGAGTAAGCGTAGAGATAACGGAAGGAGTAGCACATTGTGAATCTGTAAGGTATCGTCTCCGAACTATACCTATTCTGTTTATTAAAATTTTACCTTCGAGTAAGCGTAGAGATAACGGAAGGAGTAGCACATTTTGAATCTGTAAAGTGGCATCTCCGAATTATACCTATTCTGTTTATTAATATTGTACCTTCGAGTAAGCGTAGAGATAACGCACATCGTGAATCTGTAAAGTGGCATCTCCGAATTATACCTATTCTGTTTATCAATATTGTACCTTCGAGTAAGCGTAGAGATAACGGAATGATATGCACATTGTGAATCTGTCAAGTGGCATCTCCAAATTATACCTATTCTGTTTATTAATATTGTACCTTCGAGTAAGCGTAGAGAAAACGGAATGAGAAGCACATTTTAAATCCGTAACGTGTCATCTCCAAACTATACCAGTACTGTTTGTTAATATTGTAACTCCGAGTAAGCGTAGAGATAACGGAATGAGAAGCACATTGTAAATCCATAAGGTGGCATCTCCGAACTATACCTATTCTGTTTATTAATATTGCAACTCCGAGTAAGCGTAGAGATAACGGAAAGAGAAGCACATTATGAATTTGTAAGGTGGCAACTTCGAACTATACCTATTCTGTTTATTAATATTGTAACTCCGAGTAAGCGTAGAGATAACGGAAAGAGAAGCACATTATGAATTTGTAAGGTGGCAACTTCGAACTATACCTATTCTGATTATTAATATTGTAACTCCGAGTAAGCGTAGATTTAACGAAATGAGAAGCAGATTGCGAATCTGTAAGGTGGTGTCTCCGAACTATACCTATTCTGATTATTAATATTGTAACTCCGAGTAAGCGTAGAGATAACGGAAAGAGAAGCACATTATGAATTTGTAAGGTGGCAACTTCGAACTATACCTATTCTGATTATTAATATTGTAACTCCGAGTAAGCGTAGATTTAACGAAATGAGAAGCAGATTGCGAATCTGTAAGGTGGCATCTCCGAACTATACCTATTCTGATTATTAATATTGTAACTCCGAGTAAGCGTAGAGATAACGGAAAGAGAAGCACATTATGAATTTGTAAGGTGGCAACTTCGAACTATACCTATTCTGATTATTAATATTGTAACTCCGAGTAAGCGTAGATTTAACGAAATGAGAAGCAGATTGCGAATCTGTAAGGTGGTGTCTCCGAACTATACCTATTCTGATTATTAATATTGTAACTCCGAGTAAGCGTAGAGATAACGGAAAGAGAAGCACATTATGAATTTGTAAGGTGGCAACTTCGAACTATACCTATTCTGATTATTAATATTGTAACTCCGAGTAAGCGTAGATTTAACGAAATGAGAAGCAGATTGCGAATCTGTAAGGTGGCATCTCCGAACTATACCTATTCTGATTATTAATATTGTAACTCCGAGTAAGCGTAGAGATAACGGAAAGAGAAGCACATTATGAATTTGTAAGGTGGTGTCTCCGAACTATACCTATTCTGATTATTAATATTGTAACTCCGAGTAAGCGTAGATTTAACGAAATGAGAAGCAGATTGCGAATCTGTAAGGTGGCATCTCCGAACTATACCTATTCTGTTTATTAATATTGTAACTCCGAGTAAGCGTAGAGATAACGGAAAGAGAAGCACATTATGAATTTGTAAGGTGGCAACTTCGAACTATACCTATTCTGATTATTAATATTGTAACTCCGAGTAAGCGTAGATTTAACGAAATGAGAAGCAGATTGCGAATCTGTAAGGTGGCATCTCCGAACTATACCTATTCTGATTATTAATATTGTAACTCCGAGTAAGCGTAGAGATAACGGAAAGAGAAGCACATTATGAATTTGTAAGGTGGTGTCTCCGAACTATACTTATTCTGATTATTAATATTGTAACTCCGAGTAAGCGTAGAGATAACGAAATGAGAAGCAGATTGCGAATCCATAAGGTGGCATCTCCGAACTATACCTATTCTGTTTATTAATATTGCAACTCCGAGTAAGCGTAGAGATAACGGAATGGGAAGCACATTGTAAATCCATAAGGTGGCATCTCCGAACTATACGTATTCTGTTTAATAATATTGTAACTCTGAGTAAGCGTAGATATAACGAAATGAGAAACAGATTGTGAATCTGTAAATTGGTATCTCCGAAATATACCTATTCTGTTTATTATTATTGTAACTCCGAGTAAACGTAGAGATAACGGAATGAGAAGTACATTACGAATTTGTAAGGTGGTAACTTCGAACTATACCTATTCTCTTTATTAATATTGTACCTTCGAGTAAGCGTAGAGATAACGGAATGAGAAGCAGATTGTAAATCCATAAGGTGGCGTCTCCGAACTATACGTATTCTGTTTAATAATATTGTAACTCCGAGTAATCGTAGAAATTTCGGAATGAGATGCACATTGTGTATCCGTAAGGTGGCATCTCCGAACTATACCTATTCTCTTTATTAATATTGCAATTCCGAGTAAGCGTAGAGATAACGGAATGAGAAGCACATTGTAAATCCATAAGGTGGCGTCTCCGAACTATACGTATTCTGTTTAATAATATTGTAACTCCGAGTAAGCGTAGAGATAACGGAATGAGATGCACATTGTGTATCCGTAAGGTGGCATCTCCGAACTATACCTATTCTGTTTATTAATATTGTAACTCCGAGTAAGCGTAGAGATATTGGTGGCATCCCGGAAGATTTATTTTATGATTTGTAATTATCGTACACCCCGAGCTATCGTTGTGAAAAGGGAAATGAGAAATGGGAAAGAGGTTGTGATTCTTCAATGTGGTATCTCCGAATTAGAACTATTCTTTATTTATAAACAGTGTACCTGCGGGTAAGTGTAGAGATAACGAAATGAAAAGTAGATTGTGAGTGCTCAGAGTGCATCTCCGAACTAGACCTATTTCATGTTTATGTATATACTATACCCACGAGTAAGCGTAAATATAATCAAATCAGCTTTAGATTGTGACTCTTTAAGGTGGAATCTCCAAACTACAAAAAATTCTATAAAAACCGTAACCTCGGATAAGCGTAGAGATAATTAAATGTGACGGAGATCGTGATTCTTCATGATTTCATTTCGGAATCTGACCAATTCTGTAATTGTATTTAAAGTACACCCCTATTTAGCGTTGTGAAGGAACGAGAAGGAGATCGTGATTCTGTATGGCGGTGTCTCCGAACACGACCTATTCTATATTTATATATACTGTAACCCCAGGTAAACATAGAGATAACAAAATGAGAAATAAATTGTGAGCCTGTAAGGTGGCATCTCCGAACTAGACCTATTGTATGTTTATTAATAGTGTAACTACGAGTAAGCGTAGAGATAACGAAATGAGAAGAGGTCGTGATTCTGCATTTTGGTATCTCGGAACTAGACCAATTCTATATTTGGAATTATCGCACACCCTGAGTTAGCGTTGTGGAAAAAAGAAATGAGAAGGGGGTTGTGACTCTTCAATGTGGCATCTCCGAACTAGAACTATTCTATATTTATAAATACCGTATCCCCGAGTAAGAGTAGAGATAACGAAATGAGCTTTACATCGTGTCTCGTCAAGGAGGCATCTTCAAACGAGACCTGTTTTATATTTATAAATATCTTTTCCCCGAGTAAACGTACAAACCTCGAAATTAGCTGGAGATCGTGACTCTTCATGGTGGCATATGAAACGGTGTCATAAATTGGATATTTGTTTAGTATTTTCGTTTAGTCTATCACGTATTTTTATATAATTTAAGTGTTTTTGAAGTGCTATAAGAAACAAATGCATATATATAACTGTACGCGTGCGCCCGCGTGCTTGTGTGTGTCATATCGACCAGCTGAGACTACGTTATACTGTATTTCTACAATCTGCAGCTTGGCCTTTAATTCTGTACCAGTCGACCTTGGGTACGCCTTATCCGCTAACACTTGTTTCCTATAGGTATATATTTTGGCATTTTTATTCTTTAAATTCAATTTTTCAAAAACGTTTTGGGCTCGTCATTCTTCATTTTCTCACAGTTTTGAACTATCTTTAATAATTAATCGTCTATTTTTATTTACTAAAAGTTTGGAAAAAAACTGATAAACTTTTACAGAGAGGAATGCAAGAGAACATTTTCGAAAAGAACTAATCGGTTGCAAGACAAAATGTGTTGCTTCGTTTTTTCGATTAACGATGTTACATCACACATAATGGCCTGATAATGTTATAAAACCTTATACTATTTTTTCAAAAATTTAATTAAACCTTTTATTATCTTTAGCTCTTTACATGTTACAGACCTTCAGTCCACTAAATTTCGCACGGCTTTAAATAAACGCTAGGAATTTTCATATATATATATATATATATATATATATATATATATATATGTTACTTTACAATAAATGCTTCATTCCAATGAATTTTTGTGTATTTAATAATTATGTAATGATAACATTATAAATTCACTATAATGCTTAATTCACTTTATATTTTTTGAATAGGTTTGTTTTTTGTAATGGTTTTTACACTAGCACATTTGTAACTAATTTTTTTCCAACTCCTTTCCCGTTATGTTGTTACAGCAAGGCGTAACGTAGGCCTATTCTTTACTTTGTCGTCAGTTCTCTTCCATTTCATAAAAGGATATGTTCAAAATATGTTGTTTATTTTATTTATATAAATGTTAGATTTCTTTACTCTTTTTTTACTGCTTTAATTTATACTTAACTATTACTTTCTGTAAAAAACTACACTAAAATTTTTTTTTCAAGGTAGGCTATGTCTTGCAAACATTTTAAATTTAATTTCGTTTAGTTAGGTAAGTTTAGAATACATTTAAAATTTTGTTTACTCTGTTTAAGCCTGTCTTGCAACCATTTTTTAATTTTGTTTAGTTATGTCTTACAAACATTATTTTTTTTTTGTTTAGTCATATTTTGCAAATTATAAATAAATACAACCCCTTAATACACAAAAAAACTTTATTTATGTCCTGATGTACATTTTGACTGCAAAACCATCATCATAGGACGAAATTACAGTGTAATACTGTAATATCCTACATGTAGCCTATATAGGAAATAAATAAAATGTTTTAAGAGGTTTTATTTATTTATAGTATTTAAAAAAATAATACATCATAGTTGTTACAAGTTATTATGTATTGAATTTTTAATTTTCGTTTCCTATGTTTAGATATGTATTCCAAATATTTTTTATTTTGTTTCCTTGGTTTGGGTATGACTTATACAGATTTTATTTTTGTTTACTTTTTTGTATATTTTGAAAACATTTTTAATTATATTTTCTTTGTTTTGAGATGTCTTGCAAACAATTTTAATTTGTTTTTCCATTGATTGTGATATGAAGTGCATACTTGAAAGTTCAGTTGCTTACATGTTTTCAAATGTTTGATCTGTTGTGAGTTTAGTGAACAAATAATAAAGGAACCCATTCCCATGTAAGCCTACACTTGCCAGGGCCTATTGCTTGATTCTTGCACTACGTTACCACATGCTTGACGCGTTCTTGCTATTTTTATTGTATCCCAAACATATCAAAGGTTGCGTTATTTCATTTTCTCATAAAAAAATATATTACTCTTTTAACGCAATTAAAATGGGTAAGAGTGTAAGTTATGCGACGTTGAACAAGGTCGTTTGGTCGACGAAATATAACCTTGGTCGTTTGGTTATGTTTTATCAACATCGCCAATCTATCGCAGTATTCTCAGGCCAACTGAAATGGTCACCAGAAGGGAATGAAAAGTGGCAGCCCAGAGACACAACTCGACCGCACTTGTTTGTTTAGTCCGAGGACATGGAACTAAAACAACACATTACGAATATAAGACGATAACTGTGACTCTCGTAACGTGTCACTCATTTCGAAGGAGAGACTGTGGGTGGTCGACAAATATTCTGCTAAGCCTCCACGAACAAAGCAAATGGAGATCCTTAATAAAAACGTTTCTTCAAGTATTCCTTGCCATAAAAAAATGAAATACTTTTTGGATAGATAACTTAGGATTATTATGGTTGTTCAGTCAGAAAACGTAATAGTATCGCTAAGTAATGGCTGCAGGTTAAAATATAAAATTCGTCAAATTAAAATATAAAATCACTTTAGGATAGATACATCCAGTATATTGGGAACGGACATTCACATTATAATATCGTATCGCAGGGGAATACTGGTAATAACAATACAAACTCGTTTAATTGAAATAATAAATAGCCTTAAAGTAGATAAATCCAGTATATTGTGGTCAGTCAGTCATAATACATTACGGTAGACTACCCCAAGGACAAAATTCGACAAATTTCCTTGCTTTTACACAATTAATATGATCAGAATAAGATTTACTAATATAAAGAGATAGTGATGCTATAGTGATACTATGTAATACACACAGCGTCACAATAACAAAATTCGACAAATTTCCTTGCTCTTACTCAATTAATATGATCTGAATAAGATTATCAAATATAAAGATATAGTGATGCTATAGTAATACTATGTAATACACACGGCGTCACAATAACAAAATTCGACAAATTTCCTTGCTCTTACTCAATTAATATGATCTGAATAAGATTATCTAATATAAAGATATAGTGATGCTATAGTAATACTATGTAATACACACAGCGTCACAATAACAAAATTCGACAAATGTTCTTTGCTTTTATTCAATTATATCCTCTGAATAAGATTATCTAAGATAGTGATGCTATAGTAATAATATGTAATACACACAGCGTCACAATAACAAAATTCGACAAATTTCCTTGCTCTTACTCAATTAATATGATCTGAATAAGATTATCAAATATAAAGATATAGTGATGCTATAGTAATACTATGTAATACACACGGCGTCACAATAACAAAATTCGACAAATTTCCTTGCTCTTACTCAATTAATATGATCTGAATAAGATTATCTAATATAAAGATATAGTGATGCTATAGTAACACTATGTAATACACACAGCGTCACAATAACAAAATTCGACAAATGTTCTTTGCTTTTACTCAATTATATCCTCTGAATAAGATTATCTAAGATAGTGATGCTATAGTAATACTATGTAATACACACAGCGTCACAATAACAAAATTCGACAAATGTTCTTTGCTTTTAGTCAATTATATCATCTGAATAAGATTATCTAAGATAGTGATGCTATAGTAATAATATGTAATACACACAGCGTCACAATAACAAAATTCGACAAATTTCCTAGATCTCACTCAGTTATATCCTATGAATAAGATTACCTAACATAAATAGATAGTGATGCTATAGTAATACTATGTAATACACACAGCGTCACAATAACAAAATTCGACAAATTTCCTAGATCTCACTCAATTATATCCTATGAATAAGATTACCTAACATAAATAGATAGTGATGCTATAGTAATACTATGTAATACACACAGCGTCACAATAACAAAATTCGACAAATGTTCTTTGCTTTTACTCAATTATATCCTCTGAATAAGATTATCTAAGATAGTGATGCTATAGTAATAATATGTAATACACACAGCGTCACAATAACAAAATTCGACAAATTTCCTAGATCTCACTCAATTATATCCTATGAATAAGATTACCTAACATAAATAGATAGTGATGCTATAGTAATACTATGTAATACACACAGCGCCACAATAACAAAATTCGACAAATTTCCTTCCTTTTTCTCAATTATAATCCTCTGAATTAGATTATCTAGAATAAATAGATAGTGATGCTATATTAATACTATGTAATACACACAGCGTCACAATATACTTAATTAATATGATCTGAATAAGATTATCTAATATAAAGTTATAGTGATGCTATATTAATACTATGTAATACCCACAGCGTCACAATATACTTAATTAATATGATCTGAATAAGATTATCTAATATAAAGATATAGTGATGCTATAGTAATACTATGTAATACACACAGCGCCACAATAACAAAATTCGACAAATTTCTTTCCTTTTTCTCAATTATAATCCTCTGATTTAGATTATCTAGAATAAATAGATAGTGATGCTGTTTGGTAACAATACTTTCGGAGGACCAATAATTATTATAATTATATAAATTAATAGTTTGTACTTACGTGCACCGTGGAATACACACTTATCACACTCGCGTATTAAACAAGCGATTTCTGGCCAGAAAACTTGTTCGTATTCCAAGCACTGGTCACATTCGGTATAAAAATTAATAAAATAGTTACACTCACGTATTCTAGTACCTAAGGTACGGAGATTGAAAAGTATAATAGTATACTAGAACGTAGGGGATCGATCTACACTCCCGAAAGGTCTAACTTGCTCTGCGGGTTCAAACGGCAGAAGTAACCTTATCACGGGTGAGCTTTGTCTGACTTTGGCGGCGGGTTTAAAATAAAGGAAATGAGTCTATATTAATTTTAAATACGTAATATACCGGGGGCCTTGAATCCTTCTAGGATTCAAAGAGAACTAACACAAATATAATATCTTTAGAGTTTATAAAAATAAAAAGTTCATAAAGGAAAATAAAAATATCTCTTTTACAAAAAGTGAGCGCACTATGGCGCAAGTTCATTATGAGCGTAGAGGTAGAGGGAAAACCTTGTGAGCAGGTCTTGTCAAGGTCCCCTGTTTTGTCTTCAAATGAACCACACTTACTACACCATCCTTTCCTGGAGAAACACTACTTATCTTAGCCAGAGGCCATGCGAGAGGTGGTGCAGGTTGATGCACTAACACGAGGTCGCCGACGCGCAGGTTGACAGTTGGCACGTTCCACTTCCCCCGTTGCTGAAGAGTATGGATATATTCTAGATGCCATCTCTTCCAAATATGCTGGTGAAAGGCCTTGATTAGCTGCCAGTGCTTGAGTCGGTTGGCAGGAACGCTGAAAAGATCCTCTTCTGGAACTGAAACCAATGAAGATCCTATTAAGAAGTGACCCGGGGTGAGTGCATTGAGGTCTGAGGCGTCGTTTGACAGAGGTGTGAGAGGTCTCGAATTCAAAATAGCCTCTACTTGAGTTGTGAGAGTGGAAAATTCACATAGAGTTAAAATATGTTCACCGATGACACGTCGGAGGTGATGTTTTGCACTCTTGATTGCTGCTTCCCAAAGACCACCTTGATGAGGAGCTGCAGGCGGGTTGAAATGAAAGTTGATATTGTGTTGTGATGAGAATTCAGCAAGAGGGGTTCGGCCTTAAGAGATGATGAGATTTTTTAAAGCATTATTCGCTCCAACGAAATTCGTTCCACAGTCAGAATAAATATTTGTGCAAAGACCGCGTCTAGACACAAATCGGGTGAGAGCGGCAATAAACCCATCTGTCGACAGGTCCGATACTACTTCAATGTGTACAGCCTTTGTCACAAGGCAAACAAAGATACAAATATATGCTTTGGTCAAGCGAATCGAGCGCAAATTGTGCATTTTGATGTTAAAAGGACCTCCGTAGTCAATTCCGGTGTTGAGAAACGGACGAGAAGGAGTTAATCTTGCTTTTGGTAAATCACCCATGAGCGGAGATTTATTGTGAGGCTTGTGTCGAAAACATACAACACATTGAAAAATGCGAGAGCGTATTACACTTCGGGCCGAGAGTATCCACACATCCTGTGCAAGAAGTGATTGAGTCAATTGAGCGCCCGAGTGTAAGTATTTTCGATGATAAAAATCAATAAGAAGGTTGACGAAATGATGTCGTTTGGGCAAAATCACAGGATGTTGCACATCCGTAGGAAGTTTTAAAGCGTTGAGACGTCCTCCCACTCGTAGGATATCATCCTTGTCGAGAAAAGGAGAGAGTCGGCGGAGTTGTGACGAAGCAGGTGTAGTTGGATCCTTCTTCAGGGCAACGATGTAGTCTCTGAACGCTGATTCTTGAACCATCTTGAAAATTGCCAGTCTTGACGCCCTCATTTCCAGAGTGTTGAGAGGACCATCGAGCTTTCTTGAATGACGAGCGTTATGAGTAAATCGCAAAATATAAGCCATCACACGCTGGAGTCGGCTAAAGTGAGAAAACTGAGTGAGGAGCTCCCATTCATGAGGAGCAGTTGATATGAGAGATATAGGTGAAATGGGTTTCTCTTCTCCTGTGTCAGTAAGTTTTGTAAAATGAGATACAGGCCAGTTATCATTAGATTTTTGTAGCCAAAAGGGGCCGTACCACCATAATGAGTGCTGTGGTAAATCTTTAGGAAGTAACCCACGCGACGCGCAATCAGCAGGATTATCTTCACTCGCTACGTGTCTCCAGTAATGAGAAGGCACTAATTCTTGTATCTGGGCTACCCGGTTGGCAACAAACGTCTTCAATCGATGAAGAGGTGTTTGTAACCATGTCAGTGTTACTGTCGAATCATACCATAGAAATACAGAAGAAAATTCCACCCTTTTTTCAAAAAGAGAGATAACATATCCCTTGGGCGAGTAAATGAGCTACACTTAGCTCTAATCGAGGTACCGTGAGCCTTTTCAGAGGGGCTACTCGAGTCTTCGATATTATTTGCCGAGTTAACACAGAGTCGTCGCTAAGTTGGCATCTCAAGTAAACGATGGCGGCATAACCGTTCTCAGAAGCATCTGAGAAACCGTGTAACTCAAAGTTTCTCGAGTGTGTTATTCGTAATGCACGAGGAATTACAATTTCTCGTAGAGTATTAGCCGAGTCTGTAAAGGTTTGCCATAATTGTTCAGATGGAAGTGGTTCGTCCCAGTTCAATCCTTTGATCCAGAGTAGTTGCATAAAACGTTTGGCCCACATAACAATGGGTGAGAGAAAGCCACAAGGGTCGTAAATCTGGGCAATGATACCGAGAATTTGACGTTTAGTCCTGGAATTGTGAGGAAAATTCAAATTATAGGTAAACGTATCGGTAGAGCGTGACCAGTGAAGACCTAATATAGTGAAATGTGGTTGTTTACTGCCTTGAAGGAATACAGGGGTCTGTAAATGAGCATCAGGAAGATCTTGCAGCAGTTGACTGGAGTTAGATGTCCATTTGCGTAGTTGAAAGTCTCCGCGAGCCAGGAGCGAGATGAGTTGCTTACGGAGGCTCAAGGCCTTTTCTTCAGAGTCAGCTCCAGAGATGATGTCATCTACGAACGTCTGCGTGCGTAGAATATTTGCAGCTTCAGGATAGGAGTCACCTTCGTCTGCAGCGAGCTGATGTAAGGTTCTAATGGCAAGATACGGTGAACAATTCACTCCGTAAGTCACTGTCGTGAGCTTGTAGATTAAAGAGGGCTGATCTGGACTTTCACGCCATAAGATCATCTGATAGCACTGGTCATCAGGGTGCATTTTTACCTGTCTATACATTTGACGAATGTCACAAGAAAAAACAACGTTATGAATCCGAAAATTTAGTAATAAATCACAAATATTCGTTTGCATCTTTTTGCCTGTTAATAAAATATTATTAAGAGAAATACCATTAGAGGTTTCAGAACTAGCATCAAATACAGTACGTAAACGAGTTGTGCTGCTAGACTCCTTTAAAACACCATGGTGAGGAAGGAAGTAATGAGGTACAGTTAGATCAGTATTATGAGCGTATATCATGTGACCAGAGGCTAAGTAGTCAGCCATAAAATCAGTATATAGGGGTTTAAATTGAGGTTGAGCACTAAATTTCTTCTCTAGAGAGTGCAGTCTTTTTTCTGCATTTAAACGAGATTGACCCAGAGGAGGATGTTCAGTCTTGAATGGTAGTCGGACGCAATATCGGCCAGATTGGTCCCGAGTATGAGTGGCGAGAAAGTGATCTTCACATAATGTATCTTCTTGAGAAAGCTTAGACACAGCAGGGGTTCTTCCTGTTGCCAAAACCTTTGTAGTGAGTCGTGAAGGTCAATCTCGTTGACAACTAGAAGTGTAGTTGATAATTGAGAGCAGGAGTTACTATGAAGTTCACTGCCAGATAGACATGGTGCGTTACCCATTACTAAAAAGCCAAAGTGTGTGCCTATTAGCCTGGGTAAACCAGGTCCGAGGTTATAAGATTCTTGAGTAAGTATGAGTGGAAATAAAGCACCACCAAGAAGAACGTCTATGCCTCCTGGCAAGTGAAACGTAGGGTCTGCCAAAACATAAGGACGAACCTTGGAAAGAACTTCAGAGTCTACTTGTGTGCTTGGTAGGTTAACACAAATTTTTTCCAATATTAAAAATCTTTCATTAATTGAAATAACCTTGCCCCCAAGAGTTTCAACAGCAACTGAGGTGCGACCTTTTGAGCGTAAGGGTACCTGAGACAATCCTACCACACTATGAGTGGTCTTAGTACGAGGAGCACACAATAATTGAGCAGCGCGCTCGGTGAGAAAACAAGATTGACTGCCAGAGTCAACAAGAGCACGAAATACATGAGTAATACCGTTAGACGAGGTAAGCTTAACAAGTAGAGTGCCTAAGAGAACAGTATTAGAGATTTGAGACGTATTCTGCTTTTCTTGACAGGTCATAGTGATTGGAGAAGGGGTTATTTCCTGTTGAAGTGTCGGAGAGTCTTGACGCGAAGTTTGAGGTGTGGTCCGTTGCAGCGTAGAGTAATTTTCAAAATGTAATAATGTATGATGATTTTTGTGGCATTTGTAGCAACTAAACTTTGACCTACAGTCGTTAAGATGGTGAGTACCTAAGCATGAGGTACAACGCCCCTTTTCCTTTACAATTTTGAGACGGGATTTGGCGTCCTGACTCTTGAAGTCCGGACACGAATATACCTTATGGTCAATTTTATTGCATATAAAGCATGGATGAGGTTTAACTTTAATGAAGGAGCCTTCTCCATAATTGTAGGACATCAGTGATACTTTTTGTTTAAAGTATTTATTTTGGGAACCAGAGGGGGTGCGTGATCCAGACGAGGAGGGTTTCGAGGTGATAGGAGAATGAAGATTGGAATCATCAACTTCATTACATTCTTTACTTAAAAACTTAATAATTTCCGCTGCATCAGGTATTGTAGTGGAGTCAACTCTCTCTTGAGTAACACTTGATGAACGGAAGTTTTCAAAACGGTTCCTAAGTTCACTATCCATTTTTCGTAAAAGCATAGCAGATAACAAAGGAATTTTACTAGTGATATCGATGTCAAGACCTTTAAGAGCTTGTATATTTTCTGAGTATAAATTTACAAAATTTCTCATTTGTTTAGGCGTGTTGTTTACAGAGGGCAAATCTAAAATTTGATTGAGGTGTAAAGTAACTAACCGCCTCGGCGAGTGATATCTTTCTTTTAATAAGTCATAGGCCACTTTATAATTAGCGTCAGAAATAGGGAGAGATTTAATTAAATTTAGCGTTTCTCCTGAGATAACGCTCAATAAATATTGAAGTTTAGAAACTGCTGGTAACGATGCATTTTCATGAATGCTAGCGTTAAATATATTAATGAATGACATCCATTCGAGAAATTCACCTTCGAAATGCTTGAGTTCAAGCTTAGGCAGTCTTATATGTAACTGAGGAGTAACTATTTCACATTTAGGCCTTGTTGATGACATCTTACTTTCTATCGAATATACGGTAGAATTAACATAATCGACTAACTCGTTGATGCTGTTAAGAGGAGCGTAGTTGGGTTGAAAATTCGGGTTAGACTGTATTTCTAGTTCATGATAAATGTCTAAAATATCAGAAAATTCTTCACGAAGCCTATTTATAGATTTAGCGCGCACCAACAATTTTTGCAGATTTGACTTATCAGATGTTTTTTTTGTTAGATCAAAAATCTCTTGAATTTGACTAAATATATTGTCTTTCTTTGATTTAATAACTGCCAAAGATTTTGCCATGATTAAATGATAGTTTTATAGTAGAAGATGAGATATCTGCTTTAATTTTTAAATTACAAAATGTTTTAAAGAGATTAGGCCTATGAGCGTATATATTTAACGGAGAGATAAATAAGCCTAAGTAAACAACAAATCGACGTAGGCTCAATGAGATAACCTTCTATAAACAACTGAAATCACGTTTCATAAACTTTTACAATTAATTTAAACCAACATATTAATGCACGCCAAAGCCAAACAAAGATAAGAGAGGATCGGCTGTTTCATATACTGCCACATGAAACTAGTTTTCCAGTGTTTGCATGCACAGACAAAGTTTGAAAAAACTTGTAGAAATTGTAGAATGAACACATATAATGAATTGTATTTTATTTTATTTTTTATATAGGTCTTAAGGCTCAAGATCCGGCCCGGCTGGACCAAATTTGTTTGGTAACAATACTTTCGGTGGACCAATAATTATTATAATTATATAAATTAATAGTTTGTACTTACGTGCACCGTGGAATACACACTTATCACACTCGCGTATTAAACAAGCGATTTCTGGCCAGAAAACTTGTTCGTATTCCACGCACTGGTCACATTCGGTATAAAAATTAATAAAATAGTTACATTCACGTATTCTAGTACCTAAGGTACGGAGATTGAAAAGTATAATAGTATACTAGAACGTAGGGGATCGATCTACACTCCCGAAAGGTCTAACTTGCTCTGCGGGTTCAAACGGCAGAACCAACCTTATCACGGGTGAGCTTTGTCTGACTTTGGCGGCGGGTTTAAAATAAAGGAAATGAGTCTATATTAATTTTAAATACGTAACAGATGCTATATTAATACTATGTAATACCCACAGCGTCACAATATACTTAATTAATATTATCTGAATAAGATTATCTAATATAAAGATATAGTGATGCTATAGTACTATGTACTATAATACTATACGTATTACTATAGCACGTAGTACTATAATACTATGTAATACACACAGCGTCACAATAACAAAATTCGACAAATTTCCTTCCTCTTACTGAATTATTATGATCTGAATAACATTATCTAATATAAAGATATAGTAATGCTATAGTAATAATATGAAATACACACAGCTTCACAATAAAAATTTCTATCAATTTCCTTGCCCTTACTCAAATATCCTTCTCAGAATAGATTGTTAGAGAATAATGCGCTAATTTAGTTATGCCGTGCTATAGTAGTGCCATATTATAAACACAGTTAAACAATAGAAATCTCGGTAAATTACCCTAATACTATTACAGAATAAATTGCTAGTTTCGTTATGTTATGCTATAGTAGTACTATGTTATAAACATAGTTAAACAATAGAAATCTCGGTAAATTAC
The DNA here is from genome assembly GCA_036971475.1 of Prosapia bicincta. Lineage (NCBI taxonomy): Eukaryota > Metazoa > Arthropoda > Insecta > Hemiptera > Cercopidae > Prosapia > Prosapia bicincta. Next base: position 1,609,949 of record JBAIZL010000419.1, on the reverse strand, counting down.
CCTAATACTATTACAGAATAAATTGCTAGTTTCGTTATGTTATGCTATAGTAGTACTATGTTATAAACACAGTTAAACAATAGAAATCTCGGTAAATTACCCTAATACTATTACAGAATAAATTGCTAGTTTCGTTATGTTATGCTATAGTAGTACTATGTTATAAACACAGTTAAACAATAGAAATCTCGGTAAATTACCCTAATACTATTACAGAATAAATTGCTAGTTTCGTTATGTTATGCTATAGTAGTACTATGTTATAAACACAGTTAAACAATAGAAATCTCGGTAAATTACCCTAATACTATTACAGAATAAATTGCTAGTTTCGTTATGTTATGCAATAGTAGTACCATGTTATAAACACAGCTTAATAATAGAAATTTTGATAAATTTCCTTGTGCTTACCCTTCTCTGAATAGATTATTACAGAAAAAGGGCAAGTTTAGGTTTGTGAGGGTATAGTAGTGCTTTGTAATAAACACAGCTTTACAATAGAATTTTCGATAAATTCATTTGCTCTTCCTCAATAATCGTTCTCTGAATAGATTATTACAGAATAAAGGGCAAGTTTATTTATGTGATGCTATAGTAGTACTATGTATTAAACACAGCTTCATAATAGAAATTTCAATAAATTACCCTGCGCTCACTCAATTACCCTTTTCTGAAATGATTATTACAGAATAAACGGCAAGTTCAGCTATGTGATCCTATCTTATACTATGTATTAAACACAGCTCCACAATAAATATTTCGGTAAATTACCTTCCTCTTCCTCAGTTACCCTTCTCTGATTAGATTATTACAGAATAAACGGAAAGTTCAGCTATGTGATCCTATCGTATACTATGTACTAAACACAGCTCCACAATAAACATTTCGGTAAATTACCTTCCTCTTCCTCAGTTACCCTTCTCTGATTAGATTATTACAGAATAAACGGCAAGTTCAGCTATGTGATCCTATCGTATACTATGTATTAAACACAGCTCCACAATAAAAATTTCAGTAAATTACCTTCCTCTTCCTCAGTTACCCTTCTCTGATTAGATTATTACAGAATAGAGGGCAAGTTCAGTTATGTGATCCTATCGTATACTATGTATTAAACACAGCTTCACAATAAAAATTTCGGTAAATTACCTTCCTCTTCCTCAGTTACCCTTCTCTGATTAGATTATTACATAATAGAGGGCAAGTTCAGCTATGTGATCCTATCGTATACTATGTATTAAACACAGCTTCACAATAAAAATTTCGGTAAATTACCTTCCTCTTCCTCAGTTACCCTTCTCTGATTAGATTATTACAGAATAGAGGGCAAGTTCAGCTATGTGATCCTATCGTATACTATGTATTAAACACAGCTTTACAATAAAAATTTCGGTAAATTACCTTCCTCTTCCTCAGTTACCCTTCTCTGATTAGATTATTACAGAATAGAGGGCAAGTTCAGTTATGTGATCCTATCGTATACTATGTATTAAACACAGCTCCACAATAAAAATTTCAGTAAATTACCTTCCTCTTCCTCAGTTACCCTTCTCTGATTAGATTATTACAGAATAGAGGGCAAGTTCAGTTATGTGATCCTATCGTATACTATGTATTAAACACAGCTTCACAATAAAAATTTCGGTAAATTACCTTCCTCTTCCTCAGTTACCCTTCTCTGATTAGATTATTACATAATAGAGGGCAAGTTCAGCTATGTGATCCTATCGTATACTATGTATTAAACACAGCTTCACAATAAAAATTTCGGTAAATTACCTTCCTCTTCCTCAGTTACCCTTCTCTGATTAGATTATTACAGAATAGAGGGCAAGTTCAGTTATGTGATCCTATCGTATACTATGTATTAAACACAGCTTCACAATAAAAATTTCGGTAAATTACCTTCCTCTTCCTCAGTTACCCTTCTCTGATTAGATTATTACAGAATAGAGGGCAAGTTCAGTTATGTGATCCTATCGTATACTATGTATTAAACACAGCTTCACAATAAAAATTTCGGTAAATTACCTTCCTCTTCCTCAGTTACCCTTCTCTGATTAGATTATTACAGAATAGAGGGCAAGTTCAGTTATGTGATCCTATCGTATACTATGTATTAAACACAGCTTCACAATAAAAATTTCGGTAAATTACCTTCCTCTTCCTCAGTTACCCTTCTCTGATTAGATTATTACAGAATAGAGGGCAAGTTCAGTTATGTGATCCTATCGTATACTATGTATTAAACACAGCTTCACAATAAAAATTTCGGTAAATTACCTTCCTCTTCCTCAGTTACCCTTCTCTGATTAGATTATTACATAATAGGGGGCAAGTTCAGCTATGTGATCCTATCGTATACTATGTATTAAACACAGCTTCACAATAAAAATTTCGGTAAATTACCTTCCTCTTCCTCAGTTACCCTTCTCTGATTAGATTATTACAGAATAGAGGGCAAGTTCAGTTATGTGATCCTATCGTATACTATGTATTAAACACAGCTTCACAATAAAAATTTCGGTAAATTACCTTCCTCTTCCTCAGTTACCCTTCTCTGATTAGATTATTACAGAATAGAGGGCAAGTTCAGTTATGTGATCCTATCGTATACTATGTATTAAACACAGCTTCACAATAAAAATTTCGGTAAATTACCTTCCTCTTCCTCAGTTACCCTTCTCTGATTAGATTATTACAGAATAGATGGCAAATTCAGTTATGTGATCCTATCGTATACTATGTATTAAACACAGCTTCACAATAAAAATTTCGGTAAATTACCTTCCTCTTCCTCAGTTACCCTTCTCTGATTAGATTATTACAGAATAGAGGGCAAGTTCAGTTATGTGATCCTATGTTATACTATGTATTAAACACAGCTTCACAATAAAAATTTCGGTAAATTACCTTCCTCTTCCTCAGTTACCCTTCTCTGATTAGATTATTACAGAATAGATGGCAAGTTCAGTTATGTGATCCTATCGTATACTATGTATTAAACACAGCTTCACAATAAAAATTTCGGTAAATTACCTTCCTCTTCCTCAGTTACCCTTCTCTGATTAGATTATTACAGAATAGAGGGCATGGTCAGTTATGTGAGGGTATAGTAGTGCTTTGTAATAAACACAAGTCCACTATAATAAAATTCGATAAATCACTTCGCTTTTACTCAGTTAATCTTCTATGAATTGATAAATCTGGGAAAATGGGGGGGATATTCATATAACATTACTCTATACTATCGATAAACATAGAACTGAATATATATTTGGTTTATTGAATTATGTTTTTATTTCCCTAAATAGATGAATTCCTATAATCGGGTTGGGTCAGTCATATAGTATTATAGGTATGCTTATAAATAATAATATACAGCATACATAAATATATATACACACATCCGAACCACGTATGAATTATTAAGATTAACTTGATTCTAAAAATGATATTTACTAGCGATAGATAAATATATAATATATGTTTGAGTTGTTCATATAATAAAATAACTGCTTGGAATTGAACACATATTAACAATATAAGAATCGTTAAATAAATCTTTAAACAATATATTTTCCTTCGATAGATAAATCTAGTTTATAGCGGTGTGCCAGCCATATAATAAAGTAACGGCTTGTAAACGGACACATCTCGACATTATATTTATCGTTTGATAAATCTTGACCTTAAACAATAAAATTTTGTAAATTAGTACGTAGGAGTGTACCATTATGTAATAGTGAAACGGCTTTTAAATGTAAAAATCTCAAAATCAATCTATCGTTAAATATATCTTATCTTAACAATATATCTATTATTAAAAAAATGTTGACAGTATACATTAAATTTTCATTCGATAAATAAATCTGGTTTATAGTGGTGTACCAGTCATGATATAGTGAAACGACTTAGGAATGAACGCAAATCAAAAAATATATAAATCGTTAAATAAATCTTGTGTTTATAGCATATATTTTCCATCGATAGATAAATCTAGTTTATAGCGGTGTACCAGTCATGTACCCGTCATTTGATAGTGTAAAGCCTTGGACATGAACAAATTTCAACAATCTATTTATCGTTTAATAAATCTTGGCTTTAAACATTAAATTCATTTGTTCAGTACTGAGATGTGTAACGCCTTGGAAATGAAAACTTCTCAAACATACGTTTATCATTAAATAATGTTGTGTTTATAATATATATTTTACTTCGATAGATAAACCTAGGAAATGGTGGTGTAGCAGCGTAATAGTGTAACGGCTTGGGAATTAACTCATCTCAACATTATATCTGTCGTTAAACAAATTCTCGTCTTTAAATATTAAATTTTCTTTCGATAGATAAATCTAGTTCTTAGCGGTGTATCAGTCATATAATAGTGTAACGGCTTGGGAACTGACACATGTTACCATTATATGTTTCGCTAAATAAATCTGGTCTTTAAGCCTTGAATTTTACTTCTATATATATATATATATATATATATATATATATATATATATATATATATATATATATATATATATATATAGTTCCTACTGTTGTACCAGTGATATAATAGTGTAACGACTTGGGAACTGACACATGTTACCATTATATGTTTCGCTAAATAAATCTGGTCTTTAAGTCTTGAATTTTACTTATATATATATATATATAGTTCGTACTGTTGTACCAGTGATATAATAGTGTAACGACTTGGAAACTGACACATGTTAACATTATATGTTTCGTTGAAAAAATCTGGTCTTTAAGCCTTGAATTTTACTTATATATATATATATATATATATATATATATATATATAGGTCCTACTGTTGTACCAGTGATATAATAGTGTAACAACTTGGGAACTGACACATGTTACTATTACATGTTACGTTAAATAAATCTAGTCTCTAAACCTTGAATTTAACTTCTTTAAATATATCTATTTCCTACTGTTGTACCAATGATATATTAGTGTAACGGCTTGGGAACTGACACATGTTACCATTATATGTTTCGTTAAATAAATCTGGTCTTTAAGCCTTGAATTTTACTTCTATATATATATATATATATATATATATATATATATATATATATATATATATATATATATATATATATATATATAGTTCCTACTGTTGTACCAGTGATAAAATAGTGTAACGACTTGGGAACTGACACATGTTACCATTATATGTTTCGCTAAATAAATCTGGTCTTTAAGCCATGAATTTTACTTCTATATATATATATATATATATATATATATATATATATATATTTATAGGTCCTACTGTTGTACCAGTGATATAATAGTGTAACAACTTGGGAACTGACACATGTTACTATTACATGTTACGTTAAATAAATCTAGTCTTTAAACCTTGAATTTAACTTCTTTATATATATATATATATCTATTTTCTACTGTTGTACCAATGATATAATAGTGTAACGACTTGGGAACTGACACATGTTACCATTATATGGTTCGATAAATAAATATTGTCTTTAAACCTTGAATTTCACGTCTATACAATAAATCTAGTTCCTAATGTTTTACCAATGATATAATAGTATAACGAATTGGGAACTGACACTTGTTACTATTATATGTTTCGTTAAATAAATCTGGTCTTTAAGCCTTGAATTTTACTTCTATATATATATATATATATATATATATATATATATATATATATATATATATATATATATATATATATATATATATATATATATATATAGTTCCTACTGTTGTACCAGTGATAAAATAGTGTAACGACTTGGGAACTGACACATGTTACCATTATATGTTTCGTTAAATAAATCTGGTCTTTAAGCCTTGAATTTTACTTCTATATATATATATAGTTCCTACTGTTGTACCAGTAATAAAATAGTGTAACGACTTGGGAACTGACACATGTTACCATTATATGTTTCGCTAAATAAATCTGGTCTTTAAGCCATGAATTTTACTTCTATATATATATATATATATATATATATATATATTTATAGGTCCTACTGTTGTACCAGTGATATAATAGTGTAACAACTTGGGAACTGACACATGTTACTATTACATGTTACGTTAAATAAATCTAGTCTTTAAACCTTGAATTTAACTTCTTTATATATATATCTATTTTCTACTGTTGTACCAATGATATAATAGTGTAACGACTTGGGAACTGACACATGTTAACATTATATGGTTCGATAAATAAATATTGTCTTTAAACCTTGAATTTTACGTCTATACAATAAATCTAGTTCCTAATGTTTTACCAATGATATAATAGTATAACGAATTGGGAACTGACACTTGTTACTATTATATGTTTCGTTTAATAAAGTTCGTCTTTAAACATTTAATTTTACATCTATATGCTACATAAATCTAGTTCCTACTGTTTTACCAGTCATATTACAGTGTAATGACTTGGGAACTGACACATGTTACCATTATATGTTTCGATAAATAAATCTCGTCTTTAAACCTTGAATTTTACATCTATACATAAATCTAGTTCCTACTGTTGTTCCAATGTTATAATAGTGTAACGACTAGGGAACTGACACATGTAGCATTATATGTTTCTTTGAATAAATCTTGACTTTAAAGATTAAATTTTTCGTCTATTCATAAATCTAGTTCCTACTGTTGTACCAGTCATATAAAAGTGTAACGGCTTGGGAACTGACACATGTTACCATTATATGTTTCGATAAATAAATCTTGCCTTTAAACATTAATTTTTTCTTTTATTTAATTCTTACTGAGATGTGTAACGCCTTGGAAATGAACACTTCTCAAACATATATTTATCACTAAATAATTTTGTGTTTATAAAATCTATTTTACTTCGATAGATAAACCTAGGAAATGGTGGTGTAGCAGCGTAATAGTGTAACGGCTTGGGAATTAACTCATCTCAACATTATATCTGTCGTTAAACAAATTCTCGTCTTTAAATATTAAATTTTCTTTCGATAGATAAATCTAGTTTTTAGCGGTGTATCAGTCATATAATAGTGTAACGGCTTGGGAACTGACATGTGTTATCATGTGAAATATATAATGATATGTTTCGATAAATAAATCTTTGCTTTAAACCTTGAATTTTACGTCTATACATAAATCTAGTTTCTACTGTTGTATCAGTGATTTATTAGTGTAACGACTTTTGAACGGACACATGTTAAAATTATATGTTTCGATAAATAAATGTTGTCTTTAAACATTAATTTTTCCCCATACATAATCTAGTTCCTACTGTTTTATCAGTCATATAATTGTGTAACGACTTGGTTTTGAAAACATCTTAACTATACATCAATAATTTAATTAATATTATCTGTATACATTAAGTTGCCCTTCAATAGATAAATGTAGCATATTTTTTGTAGCAGTCATGTAATCGTGTAACGGCTTGGGATTGAACACATCTCAACAATACATCTATCGTTTAATTAATATTGTCTTTATACACTAAATTGCTCTTCGATAGATAAATCTAGCATATTTGTGTGTAGCAGTTGTGTAATAGTATCACGGCTTGAGAGTTACCACATCTCAACAATATATCTATCGTTTATTAAATATTGTCTGTATACATTAAATTTTCCTTCCATAATTAAATGTAGCATATTTTTGAGTAGCAGTAATGTAATTGTGGAACGGCTCGGGATGAACACATCTCAACATATATCTAGCGTTTATTAAATATTGTCTGTATACATTAAATTTTCCTTCCATAATTAAATGTAGCATATTTTTGAGTAGCAGTTGTGTAATAGTATCATGGCTTATGAATGAACACATCTCAACATTATATCTATTGTTTAATAAATATTGTCTCTACACATTAAACTTTCCTTCGATTAATAACTCTGGCATATTTGTGTGTAGCAGTTGTGTAATAGTATCACGGCTTGAGAGTTACCACATCTCAACAATATATCTATCGTTTACTAAATATTGTCTGTATACATTAAATTTTCCTTCCATAATTAAACGTAGCATATTTTTGAGTAGCAGTAATGTAATTGTGGAATGGCTTGCGAATGAACACAACACAACAACATATCTATCGTTTAATAAATATTGTCTGTATACATTAAATTTTCTTTCGATAAATAATCTAGCATATTTTTGTGTAGCAGTTGTGTAATAGTATCATGGCTTGGGAGCTACGACATCTCAACAATATATCTATCGTTACATAATTATTGTCTGTATACATTAAATTTTCTTTCGATAAATAATCTAGCATATTTTTGTGTAGCAGTTGTGTAATAGTATCATGGCTTATGAATGAACACATCTCAACAATATATCTATCGTTACATAATTATTGTCTGTATACATTAAATTTTCTTTCGATAAATAATCTAGCATATTTTTGTGTAGCAGTTGTGTAATAGTATCATGGCTTATGAATGAACACAACTCAACAATATATCTATCGTTAAATAATTATTGTCTGTATACATTAAATTTTCTTTCGATAAATAATCTAGCATATTTTTGTGTAGCAGTTGTGTAATAGTATCATGGCTTGGGAGCTACGACATCTCAACAATATATCTATCGTTACATAATTATTGTCTGTATACATTAAATTTTCTTTCGATAAATAATCTAGCATATTTTTGTGTAGCAGTTGTGTAATAGTATCATGGCTTATGAATGAACACATCTCAACAATATATCTATCGTTAAATAAATATTGTCTGTATACATTAAATTTTCTTTCGATAAATAATCTAGCATATTTTTGTGTAGCAGTTGTGTAATAGTATCATGGCTTATGAATGAACACAACTCAACAATATATCTATCGTTAAATAATTATTGTCTGTATACATTAAATTTTCTTTCGATAAATAATCTAGCATATTTTTGTGTAGCAGTTGTGTAATAGTATCATGGCTTATGAATGAACACAACTCAACAAAATATATATCGTTAAATAAATATTGTCTGTATACATTAAATTTTCTTTCGATAAATAATCTAGCATATTTTTGTGTAGCAGTTGTGTAATAGTATCATGGCTTGGGAGCTACGACATCTCAACAATATATCTATCGTTACATAATTATTGTCTGTATACATTAAATTTTCCTTCGATAAATAATCTAGCATATTTTTGTGTAGCAGTTGTGTAATAGTATCATGGCTTATGAATGAACACATCTCAACATTATATCTATTGTTTAATAAATATTGTTTGTACACATTAAACTTTCCTTCGATTAATAACTCTGGCATATTTTTGAGTAGCAGTCATGTAATAGTTTCACGGCCTGGGAGTTACCACATTTCAATAATATATCTATCGTTTATAAATAAGTCTAGCATATTTTTGAGTAGCAGTCATGTATTTGCCTAAATAGAATAGGGTTTAGAATGTTTAAATCTCAACTATCTATTTATCGATAAATAAATTTTGTCTTTAATTAATAAATTTATTTAAAAATTGCTGAAATGTAACGGCTTGGGAATGAACACATCTCAAACATATATCTATCGTTAAATAATCTTGTGTTTATACATCATATTTTCCATCGATAGATAAATCTAGTTCGTAGCGGTATTCATGTCATGTAACAGTGTAATGGGAATGAACAAATCTCAACAATCTATTTATGGATAAAAAAATCTACTCTTTACCATTAAATTCATTCAAAAATTGCTGAAATGTTAAGGTCTTGGGAATGAACACACCTCAACTATATATAAATCGTTAAATAAACTTGTGATTATTCAATATATTTTCCTTCGGTAGATAAATCTAGTTTGTAGCGGTGTACCAATCATGTAATAGTGTAACGCCTTGGGAATAAACATATCTAACAATCTATTTATCCATAAATAAATCTTGTCTTTAAACATTAAATTCATTTAAGCAATGTGAAATTACTTGTTAAAGAATGTACCACAATCATTAATCTATCGTAAATAATTTTTTGCTTATACAATATAATTTCCTTCGGTATATAAATCCAGTTTATAGAGGTGTACCTGTCATGTAATAGTGTAAAGCCTTGGGAATAAACACATCTAACAATCTATTTATCCATAAATAAATCTTGTCTTTAATCATTAAATTCATTTAAGCAATGTGAAATTACTTGTTAATGAATGCACCACAATCATTAATCTATCGTAAATAATTTTTTGCTTATACAATATATTTTCCTTCGGTATACAAATCCAGTTTATAGAGGTGTACCTGTCATGTAATAGTGTAAAGCCTTGGGAATAAACACATCTAACAATCTATTTATCCATAAATAAATCTTGTCTTTAATCATTAAATTCATTTAAGCAATGTGAAATTACTTGTTAAAGAATGCACCACAATCATTAATCTATCGTAAATAATTTTTTGCTTATACAATATATTTTCCTTCGGTATATAAATCCAGTTTATAGAGGTGTACCTGTCATGTAATAGTGTAAAGCCTTGGGAATAAACACATCTAACAATCTATTTATCCATAAATAAATCTTGTCTTTAAACATTAAATTCATTTAAGCAATGTGAAATTACTTGTTAAAGAATGTACCACAATCATTAATCTATCGTAAATAATTTTTTGCTTATACAATATATTTTCCTTCGGTATATAAATCCAGTTTATAGAGGTGTACCTGTCATGTAATAGTGTAAAGCCTTGGGAATAAACACATCTAACAATCTATTTATCCATAAATAAATCTTGTCTTTAAACATTAAATTCATTTAAGCAATGTGAAATTACTTGTTAAAGAATGCACCACAATCATTAATCTATCGTAAATAATTTTTTGCTTATACAATATATTTTCCTTCGGTATATAAATCCAGTTTATAGAGGTGTACCTGTCATGTAATAGTGTAAAGCCTTGGGAATAAACACATCTAACAATCTATTTATCCATAAATAAATCTTGTCTTTAAACATTAAATTCATTTAAGCAATGTGAAATTACTTGTTAAAGAATGTACCACAATCATTAATCTATCGTAAATAATTTTTTGCTTATACAATATATTTTCCTTCGGTATATAAATCCAGTTTATAGAGGTGTACCTGTCATGTAATAGTGTAAAGCCTTGGGAATAAACACATCTAACAATCTATTTATCCATAAATAAATCTTGTCTTTAATCATTAAATTCATTTAAGCAATGTGAAATTACTTGTTAATGAATGCACCACAATCATTAATCTATCGTAAATAATTTTTTGCTTATACAATATATTTTCCTTCGGTATATAAATCCAGTTTATAGAGGTGTACCTGTCATGTAATAGTGTAAAGCCTTGGGAATAAACACATCTAACAATCTATTTATCCATAAATAAATCTTGTCTTTAACCATTAAATTCATTTAAGCAATGTGAAATTACTTGTTAAAGAATGCACCACAATCATTAATCTATCGTAAATAATTTTTTGCTTATACAATATATTTTCCTTCGGTATATAAATCCAGTTTATAGAGGTGTACCTGTCATGTAATAGTGTAAAGCCTTGGGAATAAACACATCTAACAATCTATTTATCCATAAATAAATCTTGTCTTTAAACATTAAATTCATTTAAGCAATGTGAAATTACTTGTTAAAGAATGTACCACAATCATTAATCTATCGTAAATAATTTTTTGCTTATACAATATATTTTCCTTCGGTATATAAATCCAGTTTATAGAGGTGTACCTGTCATGTAATAGTGTAAAGCCTTGGGAATAAACACATCTAACAATCTATTTATCCATAAATAAATCTTGTCTTTAAACATTAAATTCATTTAAGCAATGTGAAATTACTTGTTAAAGAATGCACCACAATCATTAATCTATCGTAAATAATTTTTTGCTTATACAATATATTTTCCTTCGGTATATAAATCCAGTTTATAGAGGTGTACCTGTCATGTAATAGTGTAAAGCCTTGGGAATAAACACATCTAACAATCTATTTATCCATAAATAAATCTTGTCTTTAATCATTAAATTCATTTAAGCAATGTGAAATTACTTGTTAATGAATGCACCACAATCATTAATCTATCGTAAATAATTTTTTGCTTATACAATATATTTTCCTTCGGTATATAAATCCAGTTTATAGAGGTGTACCTGTCATGTAATAGTGTAAAGCCTTGGGAATAAACACATCTAACAATCTATTTATCCATAAATAAATCTTGTCTTTAACCATTAAATTCATTTAAGCAATGTGAAATTACTTGTTAAAGAATGCACCACAATCATTAATCTATCGTAAATAATTTTTTGCTTATACAATATATTTTCCTTCGGTATATAAATCCAGTTTATAGAGGTGTACCTGTCATGTAATAGTGTAAAGCCTTGGGAATAAACACATCTAACAATCTATTTATCCATAAATAAATCTTGTCTTTAAACATTAAATTCATTTAAGCAATGTGAAATTACTTGTTAAAGAATGTACCACAATCATTAATCTATCGTAAATAATTTTTTGCTTATACAATATATTTTCCTTCGGTATATAAATCCAGTTTATAGAGGTGTACCTGTCATGTAATAGTGTAAAGCCTTGGGAATAAACACATCTAACAATCTATTTATCCATAAATAAATCTTGTCTTTAAACATTAAATTCATTTAAGCAATGTGAAATTACTTGTTAATGAATGCACCACAATCATTAATCTATCGTAAATAATTTTTTGCTTATACAATATATTTTCCTTCGGTATATAAATCCAGTTTATAGAGGTGTACCTGTCATGTAATAGTGTAAAGCCTTGGGAATAAACACATCTAACAATCTATTTATCCATAAATAAATCTTGTCTTTAAACATTAAATTCATTTAAGCAATGTGAAATTACTTGTTAAAGAATGTACCACAATCATTAATCTATCGTAAATAATTTTTTGCTTATACAATATAATTTCCTTCGGTATATAAATCCAGTTTATAGAGGTGTACCTGTCATGTAATAGTGTAAAGCCTTGGGAATAAACACATCTAACAATCTATTTATCCATAAATAAATCTTGTCTTTAATCATTAAATTCATTTAAGCAATGTGAAATTACTTGTTAATGAATGCACCACAATCATTAATCTATCGTAAATAATTTTTTGCTTATACAATATATTTTCCTTCGGTATATAAATCCAGTTTATAGAGGTGTACCTGTCATGTAATAGTGTAAAGCCTTGGGAATAAACACATCTAACAATCTATTTATCCATAAATAAATCTTGTCTTTAATCATTAAATTCATTTAAGCAATGTGAAATTACTTGTTAAAGAATGCACCACAATCATTAATCTATCGTAAATAATTTTTTGCTTATACAATATATTTTCCTTCGGTATATAAATCCAGTTTATAGAGGTGTACCTGTCATGTAATAGTGTAAAGCCTTGGGAATAAACACATCTAACAATCTATTTATCCATAAATAAATCTTGTCTTTAAACATTAAATTCATTTAAGCAATGTGAAATTACTTGTTAATGAATGCACCACAATCATTAATCTATCGTAAATAATTTTTTGCTTATACAATATATTTTCCTTCGGTATATAAATCCAGTTTATAGAGGTGTACCTGTCATGTAATAGTGTAAAGCCTTGGGAATAAACACATCTAACAATCTATTTATCCATAAATAAATCTTGTCTTTAATCATTAAATTCATTTAAGCAATGTGAAATTACTTGTTAAAGAATGCACCACAATCATTAATCTATCGTAAATAATTTTTTGCTTATACAATATATTTTCCTTCGGTATATAAATCCAGTTTATAGAGGTGTACCTGTCATGTAATAGTGTAAAGCCTTGGGAATAAACACATCTAACAATCTATTTATCCATAAATAAATCTTGTCTTTAATCATTAAATTCATTTAAGCAATGTGAAATTACTTGTTAAAGAATGCACCACAATCATTAATCTATCGTAAATAATTTTTTGCTTATACAATATATTTTCCTTCGGTATATAAATCCAGTTTATAGAGGTGTACCTGTCATGTAATAGTGTAAAGCCTTGGGAATAAACACATCTAACAATCTATTTATCCATAAATAAATCTTGTCTTTAAACATTAAATTCATTTAAGCAATGTGAAATTACTTGTTAAAGAATGCACCACAATCATTAATCTATCGTAAATAATTTTTTGCTTATACAATATATTTTCCTTCGGTATATAAATCCAGTTTATAGTGGTGTACCTGTCATGTAATAGTGTAAAGCCTTGGGAATAAACACATCTAACAATCTATTTATCCATAAATAAATCTTGTCTTTAAACATTAAATTCATTTAAGCAATGTGAAATTACTTGTTAATGAATGCACCACAATCATTAATCTATCGTAAATAATTTTTTGCTTATACAATATATTTTCCTTCGGTATATAAATCCAGTTTATAGAGGTGTACCTGTCATGTAATAGTGTAAAGCCTTGGGAATAAACACATCTAACAATCTATTTATCCATAAATAAATCTTGTCTTTAATCATTAAATTCATTTAAGCAATGTGAAATTACTTGGTAATGAATGCACCACAATCATTAATCTATCGTAAATAATTTTTTGCTTATACAATATATTTTCCTTCGGTATATAAATCCAGTTTATAGAGGTGTACCTGTCATGTAATAGTGTAAAGCCTTGGGAATAAACACATCTAACAATCTATTTATCCATAAATAAATCTTGTCTTTAAACATTAAATTCATTTAAGCAATGTGAAATTACTTGTTAAAGAATGCACCACAATCATTAATCTATCGTAAATAATTTTTTGCTTATACAATATATTTTCCTTCGGTATATAAATCCAGTTTATAGAGGTGTACCTGTCATGTAATAGTGTAAAGCCTTGGGAATAAACACATCTAACAATCTATTTATCCATAAATAAATCTTGTCTTTAAACATTAAATTCATTTAAGCAATGTGAAATTACTTGTTAATGAATGCACCACAATCATTAATCTATCGTAAATAATTTTTTGCTTATACAATATATTTTCCTTCGGTATATAAATCCAGTTTATAGAGGTGTACCTGTCATGTAATAGTGTAAAGCCTTGGGAATAAACACATCTAACAATCTATTTATCCATAAATAAATCTTGTCTTTAAACATTAAATTCATTTAAGCAATGTGAAATTACTTGTTAAAGAATGCACCACAATCATTAATCTATCGTAAATAATTTTTTGCTTATACAATATATTTTCCTTCGGTATATAAATCCAGTTTATAGAGGTGTACCTGTCATGTAATAGTGTAAAGCCTTGGGAATAAACACATCTAACAATCTATTTATCCATAAATAAATCTTGTCTTTAATCATTAAATTCATTTAAGCAATGTGAAATTACTTGTTAAAGAATGCACCACAATCATTAATCTATCGTAAATAATTTTTTGCTTATACAATATATTTTCCTTCGGTATATAAATCCAGTTTATAGAGGTGTACCTGTCATGTAATAGTGTAAAGCCTTGGGAATAAACACATCTAACAATCTATTTATCCATAAATAAATCTTGTCTTTAAACATTAAATTCATTTAAGCAATGTGAAATTACTTGTTAAAGAATGCACCACAATCATTAATCTATCGTAAATAATTTTTTGCTTATACAATATATTTTCCTTCGGTATATAAATCCAGTTTATAGAGGTGTACCTGTCATGTAATAGTGTAAAGCCTTGGGAATAAACACATCTAACAATCTATTTATCCATAAATAAATCTTGTCTTTAAACATTAAATTCATTTAAGCAATGTGAAATTACTTGTTAATGAATGCACCACAATCATTAATCTATCGTAAATAATTTTTTGCTTATACAATATATTTTCCTTCGGTATATAAATCCAGTTTATAGAGGTGTACCTGTCATGTAATAGTGTAAAGCCTTGGGAATAAACACATCTAACAATCTATTTATCCATAAATAAATCTTGTCTTTAATCATTAAATTCATTTAAGCAATGTGAAATTACTTGTTAATGAATGCACCACAATCATTAATCTATCGTAAATAATTTTTTGCTTATACAATATATTTTCCTTCGGTATATAAATCCAGTTTATAGAGGTGTACCTGTCATGTAATAGTGTAAAGCCTTGGGAATAAACACATCTAACAATCTATTTATCCATAAATAAATCTTGTCTTTAAACATTAAATTCATTTAAGCAATGTGAAATTACTTGTTAAAGAATGCACCACAATCATTAATCTATCGTAAATAATTTTTTGCTTATACAATATATTTTCCTTCGGTATATAAATCCAGTTTATAAAGGTGTACCTGTCATGTAATAGTGTAAAGCCTTGGGAATAAACACATCTAACAATCTATTTATCCATAAATAAATCTTGTCTTTAATCATTAAATTCATTTAAGCAATGTGAAATTACTTGTTAAAGAATGCACCACAATCATTAATCTACCGTAAATAATTTTTTGCTTATACAATATATTTTCCTTCGGTATATAAATCCAGTTTATAGAGGTGTACCTGTCATGTAATAGTGTAAAGCCTTGGGAATAAACACATCTAACAATCTATTTATCCATAAATAAATCTTGTCTTTAATCATTAAATTCATTTAAGCAATGTGAAATTACTTGTTAAAGAATGCACCACAATCATTAATCTATCGTAAATAATTTTTTGCTTATACAATATATTTTCCTTCGGTATATAAATCCAGTTTATAGAGGTGTACCTGTCATGTAATAGTGTAAAGCCTTGGGAATAAACACATCTAACAATCTATTTATCCATAAATAAATCTTGTCTTTAATCATTAAATTCATTTAAGCAATGTGAAATTACTTGTTAATGAATGCACCACAATCATTAATCTATCGTAAATAATTTTTTGCTTATACAATATATTTTCCTTCGGTATATAAATCCAGTTTATAGAGGTGTACCTGTCATGTAATAGTGTAAAGCCTTGGGAATAAACACATCTAACAATCTATTTATCCATAAATAAATCTTGTCTTTAAACATTAAATTCATTTAAGCAATGTGAAATTACTTGTTAATGAATGCACCACAATCATTAATCTATCGTAAATAATTTTTTGCTTATACAATATATTTTCCTTCGGTATATAAATCCAGTTTATAGAGGTGTACCTGTCATGTAATAGTGTAAAGCCTTGGGAATAAACACATCTAACAATCTATTTATCCATAAATAAATCTTGTCTTTAATCATTAAATTCATTTAAGCAATGTGAAATTACTTGTTAATGAATGCACCACAATCATTAATCTATCGTAAATAATTTTTTGCTTATACAATATATTTTCCTTCGGTATATAAATCCAGTTTATAGAGGTGTACCTGTCATGTAATAGTGTAAAGCCTTGGGAATAAACACATCTAACAATCTATTTATCCATAAATAAATCTTGTCTTTAAACATTAAATTCATTTAAGCAATGTGAAATTACTTGTTAAAGAATGTACCACAATCATTAATCTATCGTAAATAATTTTTTGCTTATACAATATATTTTCCTTCGGTATATAAATCCAGTTTATAGAGGTGTACCTGTCATGTAATAGTGTAAAGCCTTGGGAATAAACACATCTAACAATCTATTTATCCATAAATAAATCTTGTCTTTAAACATTAAATTCATTTAAGCAATGTGAAATTACTTGTTAAAGAATGCACCACAATCATTAATCTATCGTAAATAATTTTTTGCTTATACAATATATTTTCCTTCGGTATATAAATCCAGTTTATAGAGGTGTACCTGTCATGTAATAGTGTAAAGCCTTGGGAATAAACACATCTAACAATCTATTTATCCATAAATAAATCTTGTCTTTAAACATTAAATTCATTTAAGCAATGTGAAATTACTTGTTAATGAATGCACCACAATCATTAATCTATCGTAAATAATTTTTTGCTTATACAATATATTTTCCTTCGGTATATAAATCCAGTTTATAGAGGTGTACCTGTCATGTAATAGTGTAAAGCCTTGGGAATAAACACATCTAACAATCTATTTATCCATAAATAAATCTTGCCTTTAAACATTAAATTCATTTAAGCAATGTGAAATTACTTGTTAAAGAATGCACCACAATCATTAATCTATCGTAAATAATTTTTTGCTTATACAATATATTTTCCTTCGGTATATAAATCCAGTTTATAGAGGTGTACCTGTCATGTAATAGTGTAAAGCCTTGGGAATAAACACATCTAACAATCTATTTATCCATAAATAAATCTTGTCTTTAAACATTAAATTCATTTAAGCAATGTGAAATTACTTGTTAATGAATGCACCACAATCATTAATCTATCGTAAATAATTTTTTGCTTATACAATATATTTTCCTTCGGTATATAAATCCAGTTTATAGAGGTGTACCTGTCATGTAATAGTGTAAAGCCTTGGGAATAAACACATCTAACAATCTATTTATCCATAAATAAATCTTGTCTTTAAACATTAAATTCATTTAAGCAATGTGAAATTACTTGTTAAAGAATGCACCACAATCATTAATCTATCGTAAATAATTTTTTGCTTATACAATATATTTTCCTTCGGTATATAAATCCAGTTTATACAGGTGTACCTGTCATGTAATAGTGTAAAGCCTTGGAAATAAACACATCTAACAATCTATTTATCCATAAATAAATCTTGTCTTTAAACATTAAATTCATTTAAGCAATGTGAAATTACTTGTTAATGAATGCACCACAATCATTAATCTATCGTAAATAATTTTTTGCTTATACAATATATTTTCCTTCGGTATATAAATCCAGTTTATAGAGGTGTACCTGTCATGTAATAGTGTAAAGCCTTGGGAATAAACACATCTAACAATCTATTTATCCATAAATAAATCTTGTCTTTAAACATTAAATTCATTTAAGCAATGTGAAATTACTTGTTAAAGAATGCACCACAATCATTAATCTATTGTAAATAATTTTTTGCTTATACAATATATTTTCCTTCGGTATATAAATCCAGTTTATAGAGGTGTACCTGTCATGTAATAGTGTAAAGCCTTGGGAATAAACACATCTAACAATCTATTTATCCATAAATAAATCTTGTCTTTAAACATTAAATTCATTTAAGCAATGTGAAATTACTTGTTAATGAATGCACCACAATCATTAATCTATCGTAAATAACTTTTTTGCTTATACAATATATTTTCCATCGGTATATAAATCCAGTTTATAGAGGTGTACCTGTCATGTAATAGTGTAAAGCCTTGGGAATAAACACATCTAACAATCTATTTATCCATAAATAAATCTTGTCTTTAAACATTAAATTCATTTAAGCAATGTGAAATTACTTGTTAATGAATGCACCACAATCATTAATCTATCGTAAATAATTTTTTGCTTATACAATATATTTTCCTTCGGTATATAAATCCAGTTTATAGAGGTGTACCTGTCATGTAATAGTGTAAAGCCTTGGGAATAAACACATCTAACAATCTATTTATCCATAAATAAATCTTGTCTTTAAACATTAAATTCATTTAAGCAATGTGAAATTACTTGTTAATGAATGCACCACAATCATTAATCTATCGTAAATAATTTTTTGCTTATACAATATATTTTCCTTCGGTATATAAATCCAGTTTATAGAGGTGTACCTGTCATGTAATAGTGTAAAGCCTTGGGAATAAACACATCTAACAATCTATTTATCCATAAATAAATCTTGTCTTTAAACATTAAATTCATTTAAGCAATGTGAAATTACTTGTTAATGAATGCACCACAATCATTAATCTATCGTAAATAATTTTTTGCTTATACAATATATTTTCCTTCGGTATATAAATCCAGTTTATAGAGGTGTACCTGTCATGTAATAGTGTAAAGCCTTGGGAATAAACACATCTAACAATCTATTTATCCATAAATAAATCTTGTCTTTAAACATTAAATTCATTTAAGCAATGTGAAATTACTTGTTAATGAATGCACCACAATCATTAATCTATCGTAAATAATTTTTTGCTTATACAATATATTTTCCTTCGGTATATAAATCCAGTTTATAGAGGTGTACCTGTCATGTAATAGTGTAAAGCCTTGGGAATAAACACATCTAACAATCTATTTATCCATAAATAAATCTTGTCTTTAAACATTAAATTCATTTAAGCAATGTGAAATTACTTGTTAAAGAATGCACCACAATCATTAATCTATTGTAAATAATTTTTTGCTTATACAATATATTTTCCTTCGGTATATAAATCCAGTTTATAGAGGTGTACCTGTCATGTAATAGTGTAAAGCCTTGGGAATAAACACATCTAACAATCTATTTATCCATAAATAAATCTTGTCTTTAAACATTAAATTCATTTAAGCAATGTGAAATTACTTGTTAATGAATGCACCACAATCATTAATCTATCGTAAATAATTTTTTGCTTATACAATATATTTTCCTTCGGTATATAAATCCAGTTTATAGAGGTGTACCTGTCATGTAATAGTGTAAAGCCTTGGGAATAAACAGATCTAACAATCTATTTATCCATAAATAAATCTTGTCTTTAAACATTAAATTCATTTAAGCAATGTGAAATTACTTGTTAATGAATGCACCACAATCATTAATCTATCGTAAATAATTTTTTGCTTATACAATATATTTTCCTTCGGTATATAAATCCAGTTTATAGAGGTGTACCTGTCATGTAATAGTGTAAAGCCTTGGAAATAAACACATCTAACAATCTATTTATCCATAAATAAATCTTGTCTTTAAACAATAAATTCATTTAAGCAATGTGAAATTACTTGTTAATGAATGCACCACAATCATTAATCTATCGTAAATAATTTTTTGCTTATACAATATATTTTCCTTCGGTATATAAATCCAGTTAATAGAGGTGTACCTGTCATGTAATAGTGTAAAGCCTTGGGAATAAACACATCTAACAATCTATTTATCCATAAATAAATCTTGTCTTTAAACATTAAATTCATTTAAGCAGTGTGAAATTACTTGTTAATGAATGCACCACAATCATTAATCTATCGTAAATAATTTTTTGCTTATACAATATATTTTCCTTCGGTATATAAATCCAGTTTATAGAGGTGTACCTGTCATGTAATAGTGTAAAGCCTTGGGAATAAACACATCTAACAATCTATTTATCCTTAAATAAATCTTGTCTTTAAACATTAAATTCATTTAAGCAATGTGAAATTACTTGTTAATGAATGCACCACAATCATTAATCTATCGTAAATAATTTTTTGCTTATACAATATATTTTCCTTCGGTATATAAATCCAGTTTATAGAGGTGTACCTGTCATGTAATAGTGTAAAGCCTTGGGAATAAACACATCTAACAATCTATTTATCCATAAATAAATCTTGTCTTTAAACATTAAATTCATTTAAGCAATGTGAAATTACTTGTTAATGAATGCACCACAATCATTAATCTATCGTAAATAATTTTTTGCTTATACAATATATTTTCCTTCGGTATATAAATCCAGTTTATAGAGGTGTACTTGTCATGTAATAGTGTAAAGCCTTGGGAATAAACACATCTAACAATCTATTTATCCATAAATAAATCTTGTCTTTAAACATTAAATTCATTTAAGCAGCGTGTTTGTGTTGTATGGGGTGTGTTGTGAGGCCTGCTTTTAATCATATGTTACACCGGCTAATATACATACCAATGCTACAGAAAGACTATGACGAAGAACTTAATACCATAAAATACATCGCCCAATAAAATGGCTACCAACACACACTCATAGACAACATACTCAGGAAAATAAAACATAAACACCATCAAACAGCCACTTAAACAAACCACACAAAAAATAACAAATACATATCCCTCACCTACCGCAATAAAACACACACACAAAATAGCCTCCACATTCAAAAAACTCTATTACCAAATATCCTACAAAATAACGAACACGCTAAGAAAACATATACAACCTTTTCAAAACGAAACTGACATATACAAACTCTCAGGTATTTACAAATTACCTTGCTACGATTGTCCCACCTATTACATCGGTCAAACCGGCAGGTCATTCTACACACGCTTCGATGAATACATTACCCAAACAAAACAAACAAACCCTAAATCCAGCTACGCAAAACACCTAAATAACACCCAACACACATACCGACATACACACTAATTTAAATATTCTACACACATTAAAACAGAGTAAAAAACTAACAACCTTAGAAAAATATGAAAGCTACAAACACCACGCAACAGACAGGGAAAATATACTTAATAAACACACACAATTTGAAGCCAATAGTCTTTTCAAATACATCACACAAGACGCCGACACCTCACCTAATGTTATAAATCCAACCCTGTCATACCGTTTGTAAAGAGCCAAAAGCCGCTAGTAGAAGGTTAGCTTCGAAAAAGGAACGATCGTTTTGAAACGCGTCAGCAAGTAAGCAATTGTGTATTCACTTAGTTAAGTAGTGTAAAATTAGTTTAATCAGTGAATTCAAGATGATTACATCAAGAAACTTTTATATATCTATCGTTAAAATTTTTATTGTTTATATAATATATTTTCCTACGATAGATAAATCCAGTTTATAGAAGTGTACCTGTCATATAATAGTGTAACGGCCTGAGAATGAGCTCAACTAAAACATATATGTATTGTTAAAATTTTTATATAATATATTTTCGTACGATAGATAAATGTAGTATATAGAGGTGTACCTGTCATATAATAGTGTAACGGCCTGGGAATGAGCTCAACTAAACCATATATCTATCGTTAAAATGTTTATTGTTTATATAATATATTTTCCTACGATAGATAAATCCACACTATAGAGGTGTACCTGTCATATAATAGTGTAACGGCTACATAGTGACAAATCTCAAAATCTATTTATCGATAGATAAGTCTTGTCTTTAACCATTATATTAATTTAAAAATTGCTGAAATATTATCGGTTTGAGAATGAACGCCCCTCAGCTATATAGGCCTATCTATCGGTAAATGACTTGTGTTTATATTATTCTCCAGCGATAGATAAATGAAGTTTTTTTTAGGGGGGGTACTAGTCATGTAGTTGTGTAACGGCTTGGGCAGGAACAAAACTCAACAGTCTATTTTTCGATAAATAAGTTTCGTTTTTAAACAATAATATAATTTAAACATTACCGAGCAGAGTAACGGTTTGGGGATGAACGCACCTCAACCATCTATCGTTGAATAATATTGTGTTTATAAAATATATGTCCATCGATAGATGGATCTAGTTTATAGAGGTAGACCAGTCATGTAATATTGTAACAGTGTAGGCCTAATTGTGTGCTTGGGAATGATCAAATGTTAGAAATATAAGAGTAGGTAAGTAATCTTGTCCTTAAGCAAGACATTTGTTTCCGTAGTCAAATCTTGCATACAGGAATGGGTCTTTCATGCAATAATAGTGAAACGGCTTGTGAACACTACCTAGAAATGTATGATTCATTAAATAAATCTTGTTTTTTTATCATTAAATTTTTCATCTATAGGTAAATCTGGGTATTATGGGGGGCCAGTAGGGGAATAGTGTAACGGCTAGGAATTGAACACATCCCAACAATATATGATTCATTACATACATCTTCTCGTTTAAAATTAAATTTTTCTTCGATCGATAAATCTGGGTATTATGGGTGGGTCAGACGAGGAGTAGTGTAACGGCTAGGGATTGAACACATCTCAACAATATATGATTCGTTACTTACATCTTCTCGTTTAACATTAAATTTTTCTTCGATCGATAAATCTGGGTATTATGGGTAGGTCAGACGAGGAGTAGTGTAACGGCTAGGGATTGAACACATCCCAACAATATAAGATTCGATACATACATCTTCTCGTTTAACATTAAATTTTTCTTCGATCGATAAATCTAGGTATAATGGGTGGGTCAGACGAGGAGTAGTGTAACGGCTAGGGATTGAACACATCCCAACAATATATGATTCGTTACATACATCTTCTCGTTTAACATTAAATTTTTCTTCGATCGATAAATCTAGGTATAATGGGTGGGTCAGACGAGGAGTAGTGTAACGGCTAGGGATTGAACACATCCCAACAATATATGATTCGTTACATACATCTTCTCGTTTAACATTAAATTTTTCTTCGATCGATAAATCTGGGTATTATGGGTAGGTCAGACGAGGAGTAGTGTAACGGCTAGGGATTGAACACATCCCAACAATATAAGATTCGATAAATAAATCTTGTCCTTACACATTAAAAGTTTCTACGATAGTTAAATCTGGGTATTATGGGTGGGTTAGACGAGACATAGTAACGGCTAGGGATTGTACACATCCCAACAATATAAGATTCGTTACATACATCTTCTCGTTTAACATTAAATTTTTCTTCGATCGATAAATCTAGGTATAATGGGTGGGTCAGACGAGGAGTAGTGTAACGGCTAGGGATTGAACACATCCCAACAATATATGATTCGTTACATACATCTTCTCGTTTAACATTAAATTTTTCTTCGATCGATAAATCTAGGTATAATGGGTGGGTCAGACGAGGAGTAGTGTAACGGCTAGGGATTGAACACATCCCAACAATATATGATTCGTTACATACATCTTCTCGTTTAACATTAAATTTTTCTTCGATCGATAAATCTAGGTATAATGGGTGGGTCAGACGAGGAGTAGTGTAACGGCTAGGGATTGAACACATCCCAACAATATATGATTCGTTACATACATCTTCTCGTTTAACATTAAATTTTTCTTCGATCGATAAATCTAGGTATAATGGGTGGGTCAGACGAGGAGTAGTGTAACGGCTAGGGATTGAACACATCCCAACAATATATGATTCGTTACATACATCTTCTCGTTTAACATTAAATTTTTCTTCGATCGATAAATCTAGGTATAATGGGTGGGTCAGACGAGGAGTAGTGTAACGGCTAGGGAATGAACACATCCCAACAATATATGATTCGTTACATACATCTTCTCGTTTAACATTAAATTTTTCTTCGATCGATAAATCTGGGTATTATGGGTAGGTCAGACGAGGAGTAGTGTAACGGCTAGGGATTGAACACATCCCAACAATATAAGATTCGATAAATAAATCTTGTCCTTACACATTAAAAGTTTCTACGATAGTTAAATCTGGGTATTATGGGTGGGTTAGACGAGACATAGTAACGGCTAGGGATTGTACACATCCCAACAATATAAGATTCGTTACATACATCTTCTCGTTTAACATTAAATTTTTCTTCGATCGATAAATCTAGGTATAATGGGTGGGTCAGACGAGGAGTAGTGTAACGGCTAGGGATTGAACACATCCCAACAATATATGATTCGTTACATACATCTTCTCGTTTAACATTAAATTTTTCTTCGATCGATAAATCTGGGTATTATGGGTAGGTCAGACGAGGAGTAGTGTAACGGCTAGGGATTGAACACATCCCAACAATATAAGATTCGATAAATAAATCTTGTCCTTACACATTAAAAGTTTCTACGATAGTTAAATCTGGGTATTATGGGTGGGTTAGACGAGACATAGTAACGGCTAGGGATTGTACACATCCCAACAATATAAGATTCGTTACATACATCTTCTCGTTTAACATTAAATTTTTCTTCGATCGATAAATCTAGGTATAATGGGTGGGTCAGACGAGGAGTAGTGTAACGGCTAGGGATTGAACACATCCCAACAATATATGATTCGTTACATACATCTTCTCGTTTAACATTAAATTTTTCTTCGATCGATAAATCTGGGTATTATGGGTAGGTCAGACGAGGAGTAGTGTAACGGCTAGGGATTGAACACATCCCAACAATATAAGATTCGATAAATAAATCTTGTCCTTACACATTAAAAGTTTCTACGATAGTTAAATCTGGGTATTATGGGTGGGTTAGACGAGACATAGTAACGGCTAGAGATTGTACACATCCCAACAATATAAGATTCGTTACATACATCTTCTCGTTTAACATTAAATTTTTCTTCGATCGATAAATCTAGGTATAATGGGTGGGTCAGACGAGGAGTAGTGTAACGGCTAGGGATTGAACACATCCCAACAATATATGATTCGTTACATACATCTTCTCGTTTAACATTAAATTTTTCTTCGATCGATAAATCTAGGTATAATGGGTGGGTCAGACGAGGAGTAGTGTAACGGCTAGGGATTGAACACATCCCAACAATATATGATTCGTTACATACATCTTCTCGTTTAACATTAAATTTTTCTTCGATCGATAAATCTAGGTATAATGGGTGGGTCAGACGAGGAGTAGTGTAACGGCTAGGGATTGAACACATCCCAACAATATATGATTCGTTACATACATCTTCTCGTTTAACATTAAATTTTTCTTCGATCGATAAATCTAGGTATAATGGGTGGGTCAGACGAGGAGTAGTGTAACGGCTAGGGATTGAACACATCCCAACAATATATGATTCGTTACATACATCTTCTCGTTTAACATTAAATTTTTCTTCGATCGATAAATCTGGGTATTATGGGTAGGTCAGACGAGGAGTAGTGTAACGGCTAGGGATTGAACACATCCCAACAATATAAGATTCGATAAATAAATCTTGTCCTTACACATTAAAAGTTTCTACGATAGTTAAATCTGGGTATTATGGGTGGGTTAGACGAGACATAGTAACGGCTAGGGATTGTACACATCCCAACAATATAAGATTCGATAAATAAATCTTGTCCTTACACATTAAAAGTTTCTACGATAGTTAAATCTGGGTATTATGGGTGGGTTAGACGAGACATAGTAACGGCTAGGGATTGTACATATCCCAACAATATAAGATTCGTTAAATAAATCTTGTCCTTTCACATTAAAAGTTTCTACGATAGTTAAATCTGGGTATTATGGGTGGGTTCGACGAGACATAGTAACGGCTAGGGATTGTACACATCCCAACAATATAAGATTCGATAAATAAATCTTGTCCTTACACATTAAAAGTTTCTGCGATAGTTAAATCTGTGTATTATGGGTGGGTTAGACGAGACATAGTAACGGCTAGGGATTGTACACATCCCAACAATATAAGATTCGATAAATAAATCTTGTCCTTACACATTAAAAGTTTCTACGATAGTTAAATTTGGGTATTATGGGTGGGTTAGACGAGAAATAGTAACGGCTAGGGATTGTACACATCCCAACAATATAAGATTCGATAAATAAATCTTGTCCTTTCACATTAAAAGTTTCTACGATAGTTAAATCTGGGTATTATGGGTGGGTTAGACGAGACATAGTAACGGCTAGGGATTGTACACATCCCAACAATATAAGATTCGATAAATAAATCTTGTCCTTTCACATTAAAAGTTTCTACGATAGTTAAATCTGGGTATTATGGGTTTTTCAGACGAGACATAATGTAACGGCGAGGGATTGTACACATCCCAACAATATATGATTCTTTAAATAAATATTGACCTTAAACATTAAATATTTCTTCGATAGATAAATCTAGGTATTATGGGTGTGCCCATTGTGGAATAGTGTAACTGCTAGGATTTGAACACATATCAAGAATATATGTTTTGTTGAATTAATTTTGTCGTTAAACAATAAATTTTCCTTCGAAATATAAATCCAGGTTACATTGGTGGTTCAGTCCTTTAATATTGTAACGGCTTGAGATTGAACACATAGAAACAATATATATTTTAGTATATGAATCTCGTCTTTATCAATCAATCCTCATTGAATAAGTAAATTTACCATATTGTTTTGGGACAGTGATGTAGTATTGAAGTAACGCTGGAATACGAACACAGCTCTACAGTATATAATAAGCGCAATAAATCTTGATCATTACCTTCTACTAAAAACACTTGCCAATAGTAACACTTACTTTTATAATTCTTGAGGACGTCTGTTTTTGAGAGATGTGTACTATTGTCAACTCTCCTTAATTTTCAACATCAAACATTTGTACAAATAATAAAACTATCTCGTCAAAGTGTCCTATCACTTATTCCTACAAACAGCTTACAATAGAACTATGCTATGTCGTACTGCAAGAGGTAGTAAATTTCACCAACGCCCTAATTAGAAACAGAGAAAACAAAATTAAACTAAATTACAAACCTTAAAAACACAGAACACCTACAAAAACTACTAAGACCCACGCACTTTTTTCCTAATAGAACAGGTAATCTCACCAATAGAACACTTTTAACTAATGAATTAAAATTACTAGGATGATTCTTTAAAACAACATCACATCATACTTAAATACAGACTACAAAACTTCAACGAAACATTAATTTTAGATCTTTAAAACTCAATCCAACATGACACATCAGTAGAACAACAGGATGCAATTAGACAACAAATTTAATAAAACACAAAATAATCCAAATTAAGCTCCCTAAAATAAACACTCAAGAGCAATAAAACAGCCGAATCCGTAAATATTAAATTTAAAAAAAAAACAACTTAACCATAACTGAAGCTGATAATGTTAACAAAACGGTAATAATTAACAATAACATCAACAAAAATGTACTCGATTTGATTCAAAACAACTACATCGTTACACTGAAAGACGAACCAGCAATAAAATACAACACCCACATTATAGAAGTATTCAACGACACAAAACTACACTACACCATAAAGCACTTGAAACAAATTAAACCAATAACTCCTAAACTAAACGCCCTGCCCAAACTCCAGATCACAGACATCCAATATACACACAATAACTAACCACACAAGCGCCCCTTCTTATCTCATAACTTAATTTCTCAAAAGGACCATCCGAAACCACATAAAAGCCAATAACAATTGTACCATAAAAAGTAGGCAGTTACGGCCTTAGTTGACAATAGAACACATCTCCCGAAACGGCCATCCTCAACAATGATAAGTGTAAGTACTACTATAGGCAAGTTTAACAATATTTCCAAGTGTTTTTAGTTTAAAACTAGTAGCTCACATGAAGATAGAATAAAATAATAATAAAGTTTCTTCCAATAGATTATTCTAGGATATTGCTGCTTTGGTCGGTAATATTATAGCTCGAAAATGAGCATAGCTCATATAATATATAACTCGTTAAATAAATATTGTTCTAATACGTTCAATCTTCTTTAGACAGATAAATTTAGGATATAGGGGGAAAGATTCATGTAATATAGTACCACTGTGAAATTAACACAGCTCAACAGAATTTAATTCGTCAAATGAATCTTGTCATTAAACATTAAATTTACTTAGGCTAGTTTTACCCATGAGATTTTAGTTTGTTAGATATGCCAGAAGTATAGTTGTCTATACATGTACACAGAAAACAGTCAGGGCGAAACATCCTCTTTGGATAGTCAAGTTTTTAAAGTGGTTTTACTTCTCATGAAGGCGTTTTTTCCCAGAATGTTTAGCACTACGGAGCTCTTAAACTTCACTTCTGTACACCAATTCTTCAATTATACTTTTTTTTTAATTTTAAAAATAATTTGAAAATATATTTCTAATACTTTTTTCAAGTAACTTTTCTAAACTAAATTTGCATTTCACTAAATATAGTCTATTCTTACAGATTTGAAGTTATCTATATTGAATTCCTTAATTAAATATATGTTCGTAATTTATCATAAGGCTGGAGCAGAGTGAAACATAAATAATTTTTACGTGTTAGAAATAAGAGGGAGTTTACGTAAAACTATTTGTAATTAGAACGCGATTCCTTTAATACCAATTTGCAGGGTGTCAAAAGTTGGAAGCCATTTTGAATTGTTTGTTACTTTGGGCAGATTGCAAAATTTCGTTGCGGTGGGAAACTCTTGCAGCAATCGCTTACAAAGGAAATATATTATGGTCTATATCTCGATCACGACTGAAACCTTTACTCTTATAGTAATTTTGTATTTAACTGGCATTACCAGTTCATTTGGATATGCCAAATGAGCTTGGAATCTCCGTAAATTGTTTATGTTACAATTGGGGTCTTACAATTTAAGACAAACCAAGGCTTGCTTGAAAGTAATTTCTGGCGTTTGCTTGCCAAAGTAACGTGTTTGACGTAACTATTTATTCCGGGCGTTTATCTTTCGGGCTATATACTTTTTCAAGAATGATCTCCCAGTCTCTTTTTGTCATGCTTTTTCTTCAAATTCATTTGTATACCAAGTCTAATTTTACACGTCCTATTTCCTTATGGTGTCAATCTGACCCTTCCATATTCAAGTCTGCACTGTATCAAAATCTCTGAATTCGTATCTCGATTTACTCTTTCTTGCCAATCATCTAACATTCGGAAAACCTTTTCTGTATTTCTTTCTTCAAATGGTCGCAAATTATCGGTTTAAGGGGTTGTAGTTTATCTCCCTTCTTTTTCAAAGCCGTTTAAAAAGTATAAATTTCCAGCAAGGGTTGAACAAGATTCCGTGGGTTTCAGCGTTACGTTTTCTAGTGAGACACCAAAACCTAAAATTCAGAACACACACATTCTCCTGGGAAATCGATCATGGTTGAAAAAGTAACTTATATTCCATGTAGAAGCATTAAACAGTGCAAATTCGAATTTCATCACCCTTTTGTCGTTCGATTCTGTTATCATTCAGGAAAAAGGGAAACCTGTAAAACTAGCCTATCTTATGTTTTACAACAAAAAGGCTTTCCTTATTATTTTACTTGTGTTTTTGGGATATTTGTCCTTGTTCTAGCCTGTTATGAATATAGGACTGGAATAATTAAAGGCCTACTTAAACATTATTTTTCTAACCCTTTTTCTTTTTAATCTTATTAAAAAACTGACAAATTTTTAATTCATTTCAATTTGGCATAATTAAGTAATACAAAGCTTATTTCAATAAGGGGTTTCTATCGATTTGTGCTGAATAGGTGGATGTTCTATAACCCGTCTATTCTCTACTCCAGTACGGACTCGAAACTCTGACTCCTGACTGGAAACACACACACACACACACACACACACACACACACACACACACACACACACACACACACACACACACACACACACACACACACACACACACACACACACACACACACACACACACACACACACACACACACACACACACACACACACACACACACACACACACACACACACACACACACACACACACACACACACACACACACACACACACACACACACACACACACACACACACACACACACACACACACACACACACACACACACACACACACACACACACACACACACACACACACACACACACACACACACACACACACACACACACACACACACACACACACACACACACACACACACACACACACACACACACACACACACACACACACACACACACACACACACACACACACACACACACACACACACACACACACACACACACACACACACACACACACACACACACACACACACACACACACACACACACACACACACACACACACACACACACACACACACACACACACACACACACACACACACACACACACACACACACACACACACACACACACACACACACACACACACACACACACACACACACACACACACACACACACACACACACACACACACACACACACACACACACACACACACACACACACACACACACACACACACACACACACACACACACACACACACACACACACACACACACACACACACACACACACACACACACACACACACACACACACACACAACACACACACACACACAACACACACACACACACACACACACACACACACACACACACACACACACACACATACACACACACACACACACACACACTCACACACACACACACACACACACATACACACACACACACACACACACACACACACACACACACACACACACACACACACACACACACACACACACACACACACACACACACACACACACACATACACACACACAACACACACACACACACACACACACACACACACACACACACACACACACACACACATACACACAACACACACACACACACACACACACACAACACACACACACACACACACACACACACACACACACACACACACACATACACATACACACACACACACACACACACACACACACACACACACACACACACACACACACACACTCACACACACACACACACACACATACACACACACACACACGCACACACACACTCACACACATACACACACACACACACACACACACACACACACACACACACACACACACACACATACACAGAGTTCACCTCATATTGAATTTTTACAAAAAATTCTTTATTATTCTTTTTAATTACAAAATTTTTTTCTAATCATTTAGACGATCTCCTTTATTTGTCAGCAACCCTAGTTATAACCCAACATCTTTTCTGTTAGTTTAACGTTGGATGACTATACTGAGCTTGCTTTAGGAGTCAATATACTGAATAATTGCAGTATTTATCCCTCCTAGAAACTTCCTTTCGTTTGCTTTCTTATGTGGTTTCAATACTGGTATCTGAGGGTCGGTTTGAAATTAGAGTAGGCCTATATTTAATTGTATCTGTAATGTAAATCTTTGTATGAGTTGAATACAATTTTATAATCATTATAAACACGTTTTTTAGCAATTTTAAAGAAAAACAATTTTTAAAGCATTTATCGTGCTTGATTGAAAATATAAATTTTCATGGTATAGGGACCTGTCCATATAGTTTTATCAAAAACTTGACGAAGGCGTTAGAACGTTTTTCAGAAGAGTGTGAACGAAATTTGGTCCAAGACAGTGAGTTCCAGTGGTGGGCGTTTCAGTTTACTTCGATACTGTGTTTGACAGTAATTTTAATGCACTGTTTTACCTAACAGACTATTTCAGCGCATCCTTCTTTTGTACTATGTCAAATTATGTACTAATAAGACATAGGTCTTATTACCTTCTGCTATTCAGAAAATGACAGACAGAAGCTATTGTTTTGAAATTTTACCAATTAGACGTTGTAGACTATAGTGTTTGGCATAGCCAGACGTAGGCTATGTTTGGTCTAGAAAGATGTGTAGGTTAAAGTTCAGGCCTAGCTAGATGTCGTAGTTTAAAGTATTCGCCACAGCCAGACGTTGTAGGCTAGTGTTAGGCCTAAAAAGACTTTGTAGGCTAAACTGTTTAGCCTAGCCTGACATTTTAGGCTGACGTTTAGCTTAGACAGAAAATGTGGGCTAAAGTGTTTAACCTAGCCAGACGTAGTATTCTAAAGTATTTGGCTTAGCTAGACTTTGTAGGTTAGTATTTGGTCTAGTAGGCGTTGTAGGAAAAAATGTTTAACCTAGCGAGACGTAGTAAACTAAAGTGTTTGACCTAGATAGACGTTGTAGGTGAGTGTTTAGCCTAATCAGGCGTTGTAGGCTAAAGTGTTTAACCTAGCCAGACGTAGTAATCTAAAATATTTGGGCTAGCTAGACGTTGTAGATTAGTGTTTGGCTTAGCCTGACGTTGTAGGCTAAAGTGTTTAACCTAGCCAGACGTAATAATCTAAAGTATTTGGCTTAGCTAGACCTTGTAGGTTAGTATTTGGCTTAGTCAGATGCTGTAGGAAAAAATGTTTAACCTAGCGAGACGTAGTAAACTAAAGTTTTTGACCTGGATAGACGTTGTAGGTGTGTGTTTGGCCTAGTCAGGCGTTGTAGGCTTAAGTGTTTAACCTAGCCAGACGTAGTAATCTAAAGTATTTGGGCTAGCTAGACGTTGTAGATTAGTGTTTGGCTTAACCTGACGTTGTAGGCTAAAGTGTTTAGCCTAGCCCAACGTAGTAATCCTAAGTATTTGGTTTAGCTAGACGTTGTAGGCTAAAGTGTTTAACCTAGCCAGACGTAGTAATCTAAAGTATTTGGCCTAGATAGACTTTGTGGCTTAGTATTTGGCCTAGTAGGCGTTGCAGGCTAAAGTGTTTAACCTAGCCAGACGTAGTATTCTAAAGTTTTTGGGCTAGCTAGACGTTGTAGATTAGTGTTTGGCTTAACCTGACGTTGTAGGCTAAAGTGTTTAGCCTAGCCCAACGTAGTAATCCTAAGTATTTGGTTTAGCTAGACGTTGTAGGCTAAAGTGTTTAACCTAGCCAGACGTAGTAATCTAAAGTATTTGGCCTAGATAGACTTTGTGGCTTAGTATTTGGCCTAGTAGGCGTTGCAGGCTAAAGTGTTTAACCTAGCCAATCGTTGTAGGCTAAAGAGGTTAACCTAGCCAGACGTAGTAGTGTAAAGCATTTGGCCTAGGTAGACATTGTAGGTTTGGGTTTATCCGAGTCAGACGTTGTAGGCTAAAGTGGCTGACCTAGCCAGACGTTTTAGGGTAAAGTGTTTGGCCTTCCTAGACGTTGTGTACTAGTGTTTGTAAGCTTGTTTTAAAAAAATAATAAACGTCTTGGCTTGCCGATTTTGGTGTGAAAATCAGACAAATCAAAATTTAAAATGATATTTCTATAGCTGCCAATGTAAGATGTGTGAAATATTGTGATTAATGGTAAAGGAGGAAGCATAGCCCACAAGTGCCTGAAGAATATTCGGCGATGGACACCTGTAAGGATAGATCTTGCAGACAATGAAATAAAAACATAAAGTACAACTACTTGGCACAGGTTATGTGATAAATAAATACTTATAGACATTTACATATAAAGACAGCAGCGAAGCCAAAAAATTATTTCGGGGCGAGGGTCCGAAAGAGGAAGTCAACACCTGGAAACAACATTTTACCATATTCTCGTACTAAAATCTATAAAATGAAAAGTACGTAAGGGGTTCTTTGGTCACGAAAATAACCACAAACCTTTCACCATAAATCTAGCTTATGCCTGCTGCCTTATTGAAGTTCAATTTTTGACCCATTCCTCAAGTGGGAAAATGTTTTTATAAAGCGCGTCTAGAAATAGCTCTCTAGTTCGGTAAAAGGGGTAATAATTGAATTCTTTAATGTTACTCTGATAAAATTAAATTGTTATCGGGTCTTGCTGGTCTTATATACTTACACAATTAGTCATGCCCACGGCAATTACATTTAGTCTAAGAGTTGAATTTATATTATATGTGTATATATAAACTTTTATATTTCGGAATGACTAGACCCCAGTGTTTACGTAACTATACATAAGAAGATATAAAAAAAAACTTGCCCATAGTCCGAATTTACACTTATTTATAAAAAAAGTAAGTTATGGTATACATTTTTCCATATTCCTAGATATGGCACTTTGTAGCGTATAAATGTATTCTAGCAGCTCAAATTGTAGTTTTTCTTTAAAGAAATGCTAGTTAGATATTAGATGTAAATAAAATTGGTATTAATTTCATCTAAATTTTTAAAAAAGTTCTTGACCTCATTTCAACAAAACACTAGCACGATTTTTTGACCCTTTGCCAAACTTTCTACTGAACCGGAGTAAAGAATGCTGTTCTACAATATAATTTGCACTTCGAGTATTTCATACGTGCTTATTATATCTTGAAGATCTTGTTTCTATGACAGTTTGCTTTATATAAGTAAATGAACATTGATTAATTTTTGTAGCAAGAATAAAACAGTAAAATTTCAGTTGAAACGAAGTTGCCAAAACGTGCGGTGTGCCCGTTTAATGTAACTGTACCACTAGGTGTCTTCCAAGAAATCTGGCAACATGCAGACGTGCAGGTTACTGTGGCTCGACGTCGTTGGACAAGGTGAGGTTTTCGTACCCACAGGCTGTATCACGAAATTCCAGGCACTGTACTTTCTTTTTTAACATAGCTCAAAATGTTTTAAAACCTTGGTAACGTTTTATACTATTATCCGCAGATATTTTTTAAGTGATTAAATTAAGAGTAATGCGTGACTGGAATTTGTAATTACGTTGAGTTATTTTAATAATGTGTATACATTTTTCCTGACATTAACATAGCTTATATTTTAGATAAATTATAAATAACTTTTAAGACCTAATTTCGGGTTTTAGTTATTTGTACATTATCATTCCATGGTCGCAATTTTATTTCATAAAAGTTATCCACATTGAATTTACTCAATTCTTTAAATGCGTAAATTGTATCTGTCACTCAAGGAGTAACTTATTTTATGATGCTGTTGAAAACTATTTTTTTATTAAAGTAATTAATTATGGATGCCTAATTTATTAAACGTTTTTAGTTATTAGGTAGGCAAATAATATATATGACACCTACATATGCATGCACGTATATATAAATGTATTTAGTTCTTGTATTTGAATAACCTGAATTGTTTTTTATTATTAACTAGAAAACATATTATATATATATATATATATATATATATATATATATAAAGAACTAAGTCAAAATACAAATACAAGAAATATAATTGAATTTACAATTCAAAGCTTTTCGTTGGCTAACAGTACTAACATCATCAAGAATTATATATATATATAAAGAACTAAGACAAAATACAAATACAAGAATTATAATTGAATTTACAATTCAAAGCATTTTGTTGGCTAACAGTACCAACATCATCAAGAATTATATATATATATATATATATATATATATATATATATATATATATATATATAAAGAACTAAGTCAAAATACAAATACAAGAATTATAATTGAATTTACAATTCAAAGCTTTTTTTGGCTGACAGTACCAACATCATCATAAATTTATATATATATATATATTAAATACCCATTTAAATTTAATATACATGTAGGTATGTATTTTTTGTGTGCCAAAAATTATTTTTGATAATTTTTTTGTGGTCTAGTAGATTTTGACGAGGATTTAAAAACATATGTTTGAGTGAATTCTTGGCTGTATATTTCTTTTTATTGATTGTAAAGCTACAAAAAATTCTGAATTAATTGAAATAAGAGGATGCCTGATGATGCAGCAACAATTTATTTTATTATTTTCTTCCTAACCAATATTTGTTTCTACCTGGATCATTCTATTTAGACACCAACTGCATTCTATCCTTATAACATATTTTCATTGAAAGTTTCCCGTTCTATTCCATTTCATTTAAAGACCACTATAACCTGATCATCTTAGTGACATTTTACAGCGGTAAATATTAAACGAGTTCACTTGGAATCTCACCACACACTAGTTTGTTTTAATAAACTAGTGTCTAGTGAGGTTTTGAGTAAACTATTTTAATATATACCATTGTGAACTGTTCTCACTAGCTAAGCTATTTATTATCTTGATTGTTCACTATTTTGGGATAACTGTGGACCCATCATGGCCTTACTATTATAGCATCTTTACAATAGCTTAACTCATTCTATTCACTTTATTAATTGATTTCACCGTCATATTTTAACTTCTTAATAAACTATTTATACTACTACATATTTCTTGAAACAAACTTTTGTACACATAAATATATTTTGTAAATAATTTACTTACTTTTTATTTAGTTTATTTTGGCACTTAAATTCAATATTTATGGAGATAAAGGTATAAATTTGTCCCCAAACCTGCATTGTATAAGTGGAGAGACTTTGCTTTCAAATGTACATTTGCCTACTGCGCCATTAGAATGGTAGAGGAGTCCACTGACTAAGTGTTGGTTGAACCTTGCTGCTATATGTATCAGCTCTGCATGTCTTGTTCACTAGGAGACGAGTAGACAGTTACATAACCTTCCACCTCCACTAGTCAGGGAGTTTACCTCGGTGCATATAAAGTCCCATGCTAAATCTCATGATTTATAATTCTTTCTTTATAATAGTTTACCTAATAAATGCCTAGATTTTGTCTTTGATATACAGTACCAACAATATAACATTTTATACTTTAGCTTACTATAAATGGAACAATTCCATTATCAACCACTTACTTCCACTATATTTATACTCGACAAAAAAGAGCATTAAAATTAACATGACTTTGTCATTTTAAATTAAACAATGAAATGGCAGCACAATCAACAATGACCTGCTCTGGCATTGTGGCAAGTAAGCAGACGGGGTGTAAGAATGGTGGGATTCATATTTCTTACTCCCCACCACTCATTGTTTTGAAAATTATCCACCTTTGAGGCCATGAGATGAAGAAAAACCTTAACATTTTAATTTGCTTCTAAAACCTACAAACTAAGACAAAACTCTACTTTTAATTGATATGTTTTACTTGAAAACTTACTAATTTTAAAAAAATGTACCACAAAGCAAAACCTTCTGGGGAGTTACCTAACTGGACTAGACGCCCTTTCCCAAATCCATATATATATATATATATATATATATATATATATATATATATATATATATATATATATATGTGTGTGTGTGTGTGTGTGTGTGTGTATATATATATATATATATAGTAATCCTTGGATGAAATTTTTTTTCTTGTTATATATAAGAAATAGTAACAAAAATAATTTACTATAAATTAGAGTCCTGAAGTTTTGATATTGCTGATACTACCAATCAGTGAAAAGCTTCAGCTTAGAAAAATGTGTAAAGAAAAATAAAACGGTATATTCTTCTTAATGAGAGTGTTATATAACCAAATAAATATATATATATATGTGTGTGTGTGTGTGTGTGTGTGTGTGTGTGTGTGTGTGTGTGTGTGTGTGTGTGTGTGTGTGTGTGTATTGGCTTAAAGATTTGTATTTATCTATTCTTAAAGAAAATGTTATAATAAATTTGTAATTACTTTAGTTTTAAAACAATGTATTTTGTTTTTAGTATTACATTAATATCTTAACACAAACAATTTTTTTTGCAGATGAAGATTTAAATGCTGGGTTACCACTCTATCTTGAAAAAGCTGGTGGGGGTGAGCTATCTCTCCCAAGACCTGGTCGAATGAACAACTTTCCTGATTCAAGTCCTTTATCTGTCAGTTCATCTGGTCCTCACGAATATCATTTAGGACATAGAGTACACCGAATAAAAAGCAACAACGATGAAAATTCTCCTATTGTACCTCACCCAGATCCAGATTCTTCAATTCATAGAGTACATAGAGAATATAATCGAGAATCTGGAAATTCAAACAGTTTTCATCAAAAGTTAAAAGGGGCAGACAATTCTTTTGCAAGTAAAGATATAAAAGTTGTAAAAGAGAGTAAAAATATTGTGCCTCAATCACATGTTTTAAGGTCAGAAACACCTCAAAATAAATTACATAGGTCTCGAAAAAATGCTGAAGAAAGGCAAAGGTCACCTTCACCTGAGAGCGAGAAGTGGTTAAATACTAGTTCTCTTACACCACGTGATAGATTTAATGATGCAAAAGAAAAATTTTTATTATTAGAACGTGAAAGGCTTGAAGAAGAAAAGCTTCAGAGAGCAGTGCATAATCATAATGAACGAAGGCGCCTTAATCAGACTGCTGAACCACCAGCTTTTACTGAAGTTTTCCCAATACCTTATTCAAGAAAAAGCTGGTCAAGGAGTAGGACTTCTGACGATGATATTGAAGAAAATCAGCATATGGCTGAATATTTTTTTGGTAATGAAAATGATTTTAGGTTTCCTGAAGAAAGAGAGCATATTAAACCTGTAAGACATGACACATCTTATCAGAAAATCCACTGTGATGATATTAATGATTCCGGAAGTTATACAATGCGACATGAAGCAGAACAACAGTACTCAAACAGTAGTCAGAGAGATGACCTTAACATGATTCATCCTGGTCATTATGATCAATCTGTACATGGGCATGCCACCCCTGCTATTCCAAAAAGCAGAAAAGGTTATGAAAGATATCCTAGTCCTAGGCATGAATCCAATCAAGAAATCATGAAAAGGGAAGAACAACATGGTAGTCCAATTCAAAATAGTCCTCGACCAATGCCTAGAATATATGTAGAAGATCCTGTTACTGAAGAGATACCACCAATACTTAGAGTGAAACCACTGAAAGGCCATATAAATTCTACTGCATATGCAGAAAACGACACAATAATTCCTTTAGAACGATACAGAAATCCTGGAAGAGTAAATGATCCACCAAGACCTACACCAAGGCACCAGCATTATCCATCATTTAGCAATGAACAAGAAGATAGTCGCCATGATTATAGACATCTTAATAGGCCAGATAGTCACTACTACCCACCTCAGAATAAGTTTGAAGGTAATACAAACAGTTTTAGATCCATGCATGATGCAATACAAGATGAGAGAAGAAGAAATTCGAATGAAATTGCAAATGAATTTAAACGTAGGTCATACCAAGCTCACCAGGGATACCAAGAGCTAGATGAATTTGAAAGACATCCAGGATTAGATCGAGAAACAGCAAGAGTGCATTATCCTATTGCACAAAGTACAATTGCTAAGACAACAGCTCATGGGGAAAGCTCTACTCCTTCTCCAAGGTATCGACATAGCTTTGCAGAATCTTTTCTTCACCACCAACCCCAAATTTCACATAATCACGAACTTCTTCATAGAAACAATAGCTCAGTGTCTACGGGCAGAGTAGGAATAGCAGCTATTCATCCTTATTAATGTTATTAATAAAATAACATTACCTTTTATTCCATTAATTAAATCAAACTACTTCAACTTTAAATTTTTGTTGTAATATCTACAAACTGTAGATAAAAATGTTAGGTTTGTATTAAACAAATTAACGATTTGACGAACTTATAATTTAAACACATTTATGAACATCTTACTCAGTCAAAACATTTTCTATCTCCCTAAATGATCTTTATTATAGTAAACGATCATAATTTGTATCCCACATTTTATGATCAAAGATATTTTGACTCTAAAAGTTTTCTAAAAATTCACTTAAATTATATTTTTGGCAAGCTATTCATTTCTTTCATTTAAATGTAAAAGTATTGCTGATTTT
This sequence comes from Prosapia bicincta, assembly GCA_036971475.1. Classification (NCBI taxonomy): domain Eukaryota; kingdom Metazoa; phylum Arthropoda; class Insecta; order Hemiptera; family Cercopidae; genus Prosapia; species Prosapia bicincta. The sequence goes on along the minus strand of JBAIZL010000419.1, from coordinate 1,568,915 downwards.
CACGGACAACAAAATTGATCAGACAAATTTTAAAATAATTTAAAGAATTATAAATGAATGAATTTAGCTGATTATTATACAACTTTAAATTCATATTTACTAATTAATACTTATATTGGTTTCCAAAGCAGTTTCATAACATTTTGAATCGTTCAAACATTTCTAAAGCAAATATTTTTTTGCACCTGAATATCACTAGAATTGAAATATTGCTAAAAAACCGAAATGACTTATTTGTACATATGCATTGGTGCATTTGTGTGTGTGTGTCTCATTGGTGGCCAACTTGACTTACTAATCTTGAACTTTGCCTAGCTTCTACAGTTGTTGTCAATTCTTTAACCATTATACCTGTAGCAAAGAGAAAAATTCAACTGATAGTTGACTGATGAGATTGTTTAGAATCAAACTGATTATAAAACAAGAATTTTTTAAATTTTATTTAAAATTAACCAAGTTTAAGGAGCTTTTCTGGTTATTCAATGTATAAAGTTAGACCAAATATAAGTTAGAAGAAACTATTAATTAGAAAAACCATAAAAAAGCATGAAATCGTACTAGATAAGTCATCACATACATAAATTAAATGCATATTCTTATATTCATGTAGTAAATAGTCAAGAACTAAAAATATTAAAACTGCATGCTTTAATAGACAAATTTTATGACTGTAACATCCTTTTTATCTAAAAACTGTCTCAAAAACTGATTTTTCCACACTTTCTTGCCCCTTAGAAATTAAAATATCATTTGTAAAATATATTATTAAATGTGTTCTTAAAAACAGAAATTATGCTTGTCTCTTTTGGTCATATATAAATGTATGAATGATGTTACAGGTTAATAATTGATTGCTGCATAAATAACTTAAATAACTTCTTACAATATATCGAAATCACTATTATAATTTTTTTTTCAATTTAACTGTTTGTAGCAAAAAACACTAATTGGAAACATCATAAAAAGTGCATGAGATCATATTAGATGAATCATCTTATAATTAAATTGCTTATAGTTTATTTCATGTATAAAATAGCCAAGAATTAAAATAGTAAACCTGTATGGATTAGTAGGGTAGTTACATTAATTTAACTGCTGTTTTTTAAATGAGTAACATATCAATTAATTTTATGTACAAATAATAGTAGATAACCGTACATAATGATGTACAAATTAGCAGTTATAAAATTAAAATTTGTAATTACCGGATAATAAAAGTGTTAATTATAAAATTTAGCTTTAAAATTATTTTAAAACTAATTTATTTAACTGTAAAATAGTGATTTTAATTAAAATTTTCATTCAAGGTAATTAATAAGGTGTTTTTTAACAAGTATAATTACAAACATTTTTTCCCAGAAAAAAATGTGTCTAAAGTGTTCCAATACGCTCTTTAGAACAATGTTGTATTTGAAAATAAAATATTGTTCAGTAATTGTACATCCTTTTAAAAATAATAAAGAACCAGAATTTAAAATTATTTTCTTTATTTAAAAAAATTAATATTTATAATTCTTTATTTATACTATTTCAATGTAGATAAATTATGTAAATATTTAAACAATATTATTTGAATTTTAATATTATGTATGCTCTTTATGTTGCTATATTATGACTGTTTAACTTTTATATTTATGCAAAGCGTTTACATATTACATGAAAAGACAATTATAAAATCTTACCATTATGTTTCAGTTAATAGTTTTTTAAGAAAAATTTGTTAGGAGAAAATTTTTGTCACGTTTATTTACTGGACCTATCTTCTTAAAAAAAGACATCTTTTCTTTAGAATAGATCAATTTTTAAACTTAATATTAATTTGTTAACAAAGTTTTTAATTTTATGAATGCAATTTTAGTCATGCTTTGCCCTATTATTAATATATAGGGCCGAAACCTAGATCAACTGGCGTGATAAAATAAATGACAAATACTCTGTAACCAATATACAAATTTTAATAACTATAAAACTAAATGTTTCTGCTAACAACATTAAGAAGAAACTTGAATTAACCCTAGAAAGTTACCACTAATCCTTAATCATTTATGGGTAACTATGTATAAATTTTACTCACTTGTTTTTAAATAGCTTATTCATCCGAGATTAACAAGAAATATTAGGTAGTTTGAATTTATTTTTATTATATAGTTTACAATCCCTTTTCTTTTCTTTCTAACATTCTTTACAATCATTCCGGACAGCTCGTTATGGAGTGTTCATGACAAATAGGCTTTGCAATAAATCTTCGTGAATATTTGTTATGAGTAATGGCAGTAACTGCAGTATTTGCATGGGCCTTGTTGGTTCTACTTCTATAAGTCTTCTGATTGAAGTCCTTAATGCCATGTTTATTTTTTTGTTGCCTCTGTAGTGATCATTGACAGATTTCTGTCACCTCTCTTTGAAGTGTCAGCATGAAGTTGATTCTAGAAAGGGCTGTCTGCCCTTGAGAAAATAAATTATGTGCATATATGATATAAACATTTATTGTACCAATGTTCATCATATTGTAAAAAAAGGATTAGGGTCATCTTTTGGTTTCGCGATCATAGTTCATGAACATGTTCTGATAAATTTGCTCAAATGATCGACACCACCTTTAGTGTTATTGTAAACACTAATTATATTGAGTTCTTCATTCTGTTATTGATGGTGGCTCCATCATGCATGCTAGAGACAAGTAGTATAAGTTTGTCATTGTTTGGCTTGTACAAAACAATTCTCATGTCCTTGTGGAATAGAAAGAAAGACAGGGGATTTCCGATTTTGAAATTGTTTGTCAGTAGACTGGGCTGGTAACTCAGGTTTGTTTTTTTAGTGTGCCTACTGTTGTGAGTTTGTGATGATTCAAAAGATGTTGAACGACTGGTATGCTTGTAACCCAGTGGTATATGGCAATGTTTCGATTTGAACCCTTTACAGTGTTAATTAGCTGCTCTACAAATTAAGTATCCTAGCAACTTTGAGAGGACAAGTCTCTTTACCAAGGTACAGCAAAGCTACCACATATCTGTCACATACTTTGTACTTCTATCTCAGCACGTAACTATATTTTCCCCATAACTTGTTAGGTTTTGATGGAATGTACATCCAAAGGGGCATTGTCCTCAAAACTCCACCAGTTTCTCATCAACAGTCAAGTAGCTGCCAGGTTTATAGTACTTTTTACAAATATCAATCAGCGATTACTAAATGTTTGATATTGGAGCCAAATTAGTACTCTTTCTTCGTCCTTCTGTTATGTCTTTGTCATCGAACCAAAGACAGTGCATTACAAATTTGAGTCTACGCTCAGTCAAAGTGACCTCGTCTCTTTCATTGCAGTATAAAGTGTTGAACATTAACAATGGTGTCAGATGAAGTGTCGAGCATGAACAACGTTGTTCGATGACTGTCCTTTAGTGCTGCCGAAGAAACTAAACGACCAAGAACCGTTTCTAATTCTTCCATGTCGAAATTGAAAAAACTTGAATGGCTCTTATTGGTATAATTTTTCCTTTGACAGGCAATTTCTTTGTTTGTTTTTACCAAGATTCCATCAATTGTTTTCTAGACAAAAATAATTTACAACTACTGCATTGAATGAGAACACTTTTTGCTTTTAGTATATTCCCTGGTCGAATATGTACAATATCTTTGGCTGGAGTTTTACCATTTGGTGAATCTAATTAGTATGAAAAAATAAATTTGTCATTTTTTACAGTTAAAGTAGCTTCACCAACTAAAAACTAGTAGAGGGTTTTCTTCTTTTTCTGTAGAATTACAAGGTTCCACTGCTTTATTTCCTAATTGTTTCTCAATTTTAAATTTTTCAGTAGGTACGCTTTCCTCAGGGTTTTATCTTTTCTTGTGTTATATTTTCCCATTTAATTTTCTTCTGCCTTCAAGCACTGATTCTTCAAGAGCATCTAGTTCTTTGGGGTCAGGTAAATAGTCTAGATCTGCATCCCTGCTGTAAGCCTCTTCATCTATTCCTTTTTCTAAAATGTCTTCCTCATCATCCTCTGGTTTCAACAGTCTTTAAGTATTTTTGCATCTTTTATTCTGACCATATCTACGAAAAAAAATATTGTTGGGGTAACATGTCATAATTTGGGGCTCTGTAGTACAGTAATGCTTTAAAACAATTGTAAGCAACTATATATTTGAATGAACACAATTTTTTACTTATATACCTTATTGGTAAAACTAATGCATTTAAATAATGCATTAACGATACCAATAAGTAATAAATATGCAGAAAAGAACTTCGAAACAATAGTAAAATTACACTTTCCTGTGAAAATCTCCTAACCTTGATGACAACCAACTAAGCAATGGCACCGGGAGGCACTGCTACATAGCTAGCTACCAATTTTGCCGCAACAAAATATTTCCCAGGTTTGTGTAGAAATTACGCAGGGTACCTTTCTAGGGTTAAAAATTTTTTAAAAGCCCTACATTTTCAATTATTTACTTCAAAATATTGTTAGGATTGCTATATCTGGAGGATTTTGGTAGACAGATCAAATACCCATAACGAAAAACAGTAATAAAGTAAAAATCTTGATGAAATGAATTAAAATGGGAGGTTAATATAAAAGTGGATATTCTGAAACTAAATTCAAGGACTTGAATTGAAATCGATTTGCACAAAACAAGGATCAAAGCAGGTCTCTTGTGACTCAGCAGTAAATAATTTTGTTTGATATACCATGACCTTAGTAATATTATTATTTTACTGTGAATCAGTATCAAATTAATTAAGAACGTAATTAAATAAATTACTGTTTTTAGCCAGGATTTAATTCACAAAATGAATCTTTGTAAAAGATCTGGATGTTATAGTGTGATAAAAAAAATATAATAGTCTAATTAAAACTTTTAATCAGATTTATGTTCTTGTTTACTCTGATTAAACTTGTTCCAAATTATTATACTCCCAAATTTCTTGTTTCTTCTGAAAATTTTAAGCTTAAGAAAGGGAATCAATTGCATGGATGGAATGAAATAAATATTATTAGATTAACTAAAATATTTAGCAAAATTTATAGATTTTGCAAAATGTATTGCAGAGCCGAACAATATAGGTTACTCAAGCATTTTTAAATTTATGAAGAACTTGTGAATTTATTTTTAATCAATATATGCAAATTAAAATGTAAATATTGTTTCAGTAAATTTAGTTTTAGACTTTAAATGCTGTATGAAATATTTAACTACTGATCCCTTTAACAAACAAAATAATGAAAAATAAAAATGGTGCAGTCCATAAAAAAAATTTCTTTGTCTTTGAATTTGTCTAGCCTACAAAATATAATCCTCTCCTACATTTACTATAAGTGTTCTATTAATTCAATTTGATTTTTTGATGACTCATAAAGTAATTGAAAAAAAATTATGAGGGGTTTCCAAAAAGTAACCCTGAATTTATGTGTACCATGACGAGTGAAAATGCTGCATCGTCAATGTGTTGCCACATATAGTATTTCAGTAGGTCCGTAGGAAGATTTATCTATATACTGTACAAGCGCTTCAGCGACAATCTGTCATCGCTATCCGAAGCGGGATTGTTCATCACAACATGAATGTGAAGTCTGTAAGTTATAAGTATCCTAGATCATTACAAATTAGTTTTTAGTTTTAGGTGGGAAATAATATGTGAAAGTTGATTAGCAAGTATTAAGCAACTGATGTTATTGAAATTCAAGTTCTTAATGGATTTTTTCCTATCACATTTATTGATGTGAAAAGAATTTATCACGAATGTTACATTTTTCAAACAACCTCATAAACAATGTTATTATATTTCTTACAAAGAATAACTCGAAATCTTGTTGCTGTTCATGACGAGCTGGTTGTTAATTACTTATTACACTTTTGCTATTACTTGCGAGCAGACTTTTTGTTAACTAAAGGTTGTTAAATTGTTAACTTACACTTTTTAGAATTTTTTAGTTTTTAGTTAACAATTTAACAACCTTTAGTTAACAAAAAGTCCGGTCGCAAGTAATAGCAAAAGTGTAATAAGAGAATAACTGTGAGAACAAAACATTAACAAATTTCTTCAAAGTAAAAGTTGAAGATAGCACCCCATTGTATTTGGAAATGTTTCAAATTTTTTTTTACCTTTAGTAATCTTTTGAGTAAAGTATAAATGTTTAAAACAGTTGGTTTGCTAATGATTATGAACCCCTTTTTTCAAGATTTCATTTTATTAAAAATATAAATATAGATTAAGAAATAGAAATAGTACTTTTTGTAATATAGAAATCTGTTCTTATAATGATATGAGAAGAAGCAAACAAAACGTACCATGAGTAGCTTAGTAGTACTGTGTGTACATAATATGATAATAATATACTGACTTGTGTTGTTAGTTAACACAGTTGAGACAATCAAAAGGATGATTTAGTATAAGATCAGTAGAAAAAATGTTTTTCTTATTTTAAACTAAATAGCCTAAAGTGCTACATCTAGTTAAACATGCTTCAGTTATTACGAACCATTAGTAATTTTTTATTATTTTAAAAACAGATATATTCTTCCAAAATTCAGTTACAGATAATGTAGAAAAATTTTAATTCTATGTTAACATAAGAATATATAGGAATGTTTTGGAGTTCAATATCATGTAACACTTCATATAGTTTATAGGAATATGTATATGGTTTTTAACATTTTTCAAAAATAAAAATAATATTAAGTTTCTTTTACAAAATCTTCTGGTCCTGCAGGTTCAATGTGTACAGTTTATTTACTCTTTAATGTTCATTACTTACTTTTTGTTACTTTACCATTAAAATATGACTACTGGTACCCCAGCATACCACTAGTTGAGATTATAAATGAAAAAGGAATGGTGATTGTTAACAATATAAAAAAAATAAAGCACAAATTCTTTCATCTTTTAAACTAAACAAACTATGAGAAGAAGGCAATGCAGAATTGGCATTTTATGGTGTTCCAAAGTGAAATAAAGCAGTAATCTTTGTTTCTTCAATACATGAAACCAAGGCAATAGGGGAAGAGTCAATTAAACCAGAGCTTAAATTACATTATAATCTAATGAAAGTAGGAGTGGATACCTGTTTATCTATCCTCTGTCCAGGGCGACAAAACACTGGCACCTAGCAATATTCTAGCACCTAGCTCTAACAAACGTGACAGGAATAAATGCTATAATTTTATTTTTATTTTAAGGATCTCAACAATATACTGAGAAAAAAAATATTCCAAAAAAATAGTGCTCTGAGTCTGATGAAGAGCATCTAACAGTCTGAGCTAAAATTAAATCTCGCCCTAAGAACACATATCAAGAAGCACAAACTTTGCATGTTGTCTCTGAGAATGAAAGAAGAATTTATCAACCATAATGAAAGTTGACCAGTGTTCTTGATTTATGTGTAAACAACAGAAAAAATATGCAGTAAAGACAAACAATAAATAATTTATATGATTACTTTTTTTATTGCCCTTATAAATATTTGATTTACTTGCTCTCATTAAAGATTTGCACACGAAATGTGTATTGTTTCAGATTTTTTTAATCCATCTTCATATTCACTATTGTTTTCAGCTAAACAATAATTGCTAGGACAATATACTTATTAAATGATATTATAAATTGTTTTATAAAAGCTATTGTATGAAAACAAATATGAATGTTAAGAGTGTTATAAAAAGTATGTGTGACTTCTCATGTGATTTGGAAAGGTGCAATTGCTGGAAGGTTAAACATACTTAATCATGATCTGTTTATTATCCTAAAATAATTTCATTTATCCAGTTCTTAACATTTTACGATTTTAAAAAGCATAAATACTGCATATATTAATATAGGGCGTGAGAATCTCCACACTTCACAAACAATGTGATATTTTTAGACCTGAATAAAGGCTGATTAAAAATGTGTGACATTTTTCAGTTAGTTTTCAATCAAATCCAATAAATGAAATAATAAAATGAAAGTGTAAAAATGATATAAAAGTTTTAAATAATATTTTAAAAAAGGGGCATTTTACCCAGGAATGGTAACATATAATCTCTCAGACTGCGATCCATAAAAAAAATTGTAGGGGGTGGGTGGGGTTAGCAATGCCATTTCCAGTATCTTCCCGTCTCTAGTCAAGATCAAAGTTGATGCGAATTTCCAGTCATTTCTATGTTTCAGTTCTGTTCAGTGTCCTGCCCGTCGTCTGTTAGACTACTCATTACTGTTTATGCGACTTTTTCACTTTATATGTTAGTGTTTGTTTAACAGATTTTTTTTATGTTCATGGTGTTAATAGTATTTTTATAATCAGTGTACATACATTATTATTAATATGGGTGACATTTTAAATACTAGTTTTTAAATAAATGTGGTTTTATTGCAGCTAGAGGAAAATGACTATGATGAATATGATAGTTGTGGTGATGATAGGGATGTGATTGGTAGTGGAGAAGGAGAAAATGAAGTTTCAGAACACAATACAGAACGAAACCTGACATGAATATAGACCTGGATTGTATTCCTTCAGACGATGAAAATGGAATGACACAACAAGGTAGGAGGGAAACATTTAGTATTAGTCATGATAGCAAATCTGATAATGACGTTTGGCCTATTGATCATGAACAAGTGATGCATCCAAATGTTATAAAATTTAGAAAGACTAATTTAAGTATAACTGATCTGCTAAACCTTAAGGTACAACCAGAATCTGTACACCATCACAAAATGATAAGCCACAGATACCTCCTGAAATGCTCAAGAAAAAAAGACAAGTACATCAAAATTTTGTTTCAATAGATCAATAGCATTTGTAGCTTTCAAGACTAAACAACCAAAACAAGTTGTTCTTCTGTCTACAACACACAAACACCAAAAATTGCTGCAAGTACAAAAAACCAGATACAACGAATTTCGTAATACCACTAAAGGTGCAGTAGATACTTTTGATGAAATGTGATGTTCCAGAAACATCAGAAGATGACTCGTGAGTGTTTTCTATGGAATGGTGAGCAACGGTGAAAAACGTTCTTTTCTTGATGTATAGTCAAGTAAAATCTTTTAACAAAAATTTGAAAAGAAAATTTTTTTGCCAAAAGTAGTAATTTATTTAAGATATCCTTAAATATCAAAACAATTTTATCAAAAAATGTAAAGTATAACTTTTGATTAAATTTAATATTTTATAATATCTATACTGCATAACATTGAATATTCGATGTTATATTTGGTCTATATTACATAACAACGAAGAGTTTATATAGCCTTCAAGATTTTAATTTACTGAGTAAACAATTTGGTACACAATTCGAGGAATAAAATCACTTGTATAAGTAATAACAAAAGCTGAAATAATGAATAATTCATTTTTTTGATTCCATTTTCATGTAAGCACTAGTTTTTAACTAAAACACTTGTAAACTGTTACACTTGCCTATAGTAACACTTACTTTTTATTGTTGAGGATGGCCGTTTCGAGAGATCTCTCCCTTTGTCTACTCAGACAGTAACTGACCTCTTGGTTTTTGTAGATTAAGATTAGGTAGGGATGTTAGGGTGGGGATGTAGATGTATTTTGGTGAGTATTAAGAATTATGATGTCGAAATGTGTATGTGTGATATAATGTCATTGGGTGTTGAGTATGTGTGAAGGGTGTACAAACATTTCAAACTACATACTCAACAACCAATTACATTATAGCTCACATACACCTTTAGACATCATAACTAATAATACTCACCAAAATACACCCACATCCTCGCCCTAATCCTAACATACAAAAACCTTGAGATCAGTTACTGTCTGAACTGACAATGGGACACATCTCCCGAAAAGGCCGTCCACAACAATTTAAATTAAGTGCTACTATTTGCAAGTGTAACCATTTATAAGTGTTTTTAGTTAATGAATAATTGGTAAAATAATAATTAAGATTATATTTTGAGTTTAATTTTAGGTTTTTTACTGTCCCAACTTGAAGTTGAAATGTATATAACAAGTGTTTCTTATATAATGTGTTTTATTTAATAATTCCTTTAAATAAATTTGAAAACCAACATAAAATAATAATAAATATACATTTACATAAGTACTGTTACCATAAGATGTGATCACTAACTTTAAAAGTAAGTAAACCTTTTTTGGTGTATGCCATGAAAGGCAGCGAAGTCCCTTTAGTATAAAAAATAAGTTTGCTAGGCAGATGATTATATATATTACCGTGATATATTCACAAATATTTCCTTAATAAGCTACTACATTTTCATTATAAATGTAGAAATGTACTTGGTTACAACCTTTAGAATTGAAGTAGAACAATCATCACGTGACTAGCATCTAGTGACAATAGCTTTAAGGCAGAACTGCATCTCCTACACCACTCAAAACATACTTTTATTACTGCCATCAGAAATAGAATGGCCTAAGTATGCCCCTAAATAATGACAGCATGCTTTACACACTCCATTTTACTAATGTCAAATGGTAATTGTTTAAGGAAAAAAAGATGTTGACTACACGATCAGAAAACATATCCAAGAATATAAAACTTTTGGAAAACAAAGATGGAGGAAAAATATATATTACTTGATTCCATCTTCACTTGAGCTACTAGTTTTTAACAAAAAAATAACCAACGATACACAATCAAACGATATGAGATATACAAACATTTCTAACTACACCCTACACACATACTTAACACCTAAACACATAACTCACATACACTTTTTGACATCAAAAACCTCAATATCTTATTTCTAACGGCTCTGTTCTTATTTCTGATAAACAATACTATTAGGCTTTTAGATGTATAGCTTAAAATGAAAGTTTTGAGTCAGTCTCAATGACTAAGTTGAAGACCCTAAGACATTCTTTTCAGTAGGAGGCTCTAATCAGTAGAGAATGATTTTGCTTGAAATACTGTAGCAGTAAGCATTACCAATATAAAATAGGGAGAGGAATGGTCACTGAAAATACATAATTTCTTTCTTTTCTTCATCTATAAATATACTTTTTAATCACTTAAACAATAGTTTATGACTATCCGAACTTTGAATTTAGTAAATTAGTTAAAACTTACTGAGACAGAACGTTTTCGATCACTATGTGCCGATCTTCATCAGTGTCTTCTGCTTGGAGATGTTGAGTCAAGCGGTAACGGTTTTAAAGGTAGGTTTTAGATAGTATCAAAGAGTATGTGTGATTTGTATTGTGTTTCTTCGTTTAATATGTTAGTACTTTGTGTTTTTGTGTGTCTGTAAATTTCAAAGTGTTCTAGTGTGTTGAGATGTGGTCCTTTTTTGTTGATGTGTAGGATTTCTAGGTTATGGTAAATGTCTGTGTATTTGTGTCCTGTATCTTTTATGTGGTTGTAAAATGTTGAGTTAGTGTTCTGTTTGTGTTCTTCGACTCTTTGTTTAAAGCTGCGACCTGTTTGTCCAATGTAGAATTTGTTACATTCGTTGCAGTTCAGTTTGTATACGCCTGGTGCTTGTAGTTTATCCTTGTTGTTGGTGTTGTGTTGTATTTTGTATTGTAACTTGTTATTAGTTTTGTATGCTATTTTGTATCCTATTTTTTGAAATTTGCGGGCTATTTAGTTTGTTGTTTTGTTTACGAATGGTAATGTGATGTACTTGTTTTCCCTGTCTGTAGTGTTTTTTTGTACTTTGTACCATAGTTTGTTTATTATTGTGGTGTTGTATCCATGTGTGTATGCTAAATATTGAATTGTGTCTAGTTCTTTGTTTATGTTTTCAGTGGTCATTGGGACTTCTTTAAGTCTATGGAGCATGGATCTGAAGGCAGCGTGTTTGTGTTGGATAGGGTGTTTGAGGTGTTGTGGATAAGTGTGTCTGTCGTTATGGGTTTCCTGTAAATGTTGAAACTGTGTTTTTGTGTGTGGCTTTTTGTTATGGTTAGGTCAAGGAAGTTTAGGGATTGGTTGGTTTCAAATTTTCAAAAATTCAAGAATATAAATATACATTAGTAGCACATATTCAACACTTGAATTTCCCTTTAGAAACGTTTTATACAAACATATAAAAACTTTAAAATGTTGTTTTCTCACCAAAATTGAGACATATACTAGTAGTGATTGTCCTCAGGCAGTTTAATATCATAATTTAGTTAATAAATATTTAATACAATAGGTCGAAGTAATTTGTTTTGTAAAAATAATAATAAAAAAGCCTAGATAATTTATGAGACCTTTAAGAAGGAGTTTCTATAATTTGTCTAGAGTCGATTAGTATTTTTTTCTGTAATATATATACATTGAGGGCAGAACCTTATATTACTTGATTTGAAAATGTGTTGCTCCTTTATTAATTTTCAAAATAATTTCAAGAACCTCTAAAATTGTCAGTTGGTTTTAGTGTCAGTTGGATATAGAGTTTTTATAGCATCAATTGAAATGTCTATCAAGACAGTAACTTTATTTCATTTATTTTATACAATAAAATAGTTTTTTTATCTAATTCAATAAAGTCAAGTGGATTAAATATTTGCAATGACTTAAACTCTCTGTTTCTTGTTCATCCTGGTTATGTGTCAAATGTCTGAAATTGGTTTGTGCCTCAGTATCTGCTCTATTACAACAGACAACTATTTTTCAAGCTTTGGTTCTCATAAAATTAATAATTATAAAGACTTTGTTGTGTTACAAGCTAAAAATAAAAGTTTCTATATCATAATTATTTAGTTGTATAAGGATACTAACTTTCTCTACTTGGGATAACCTTTCTAAATTCCACACAATAAATACTGATAATCTGATTTAAAATATTGTAAAACTCTGCCTTAAAAAGCAGTTGACTATTTTGTGTGTGCTTATTTAAGTTGCTTTGAAACAAAGGAAGAGAAAATATGCATATTTACTGTCTCCAGCGCTGCCCTTTAGGCTGTCTCATATTCATCTACAGGGGACTACGCTTTTCACATTGCTGACAAAAAAAACCTGCAACAACATTAAAGCCATGGGGAAGGATATAACTCTTTAATGGCATTGTGGAATACCAGGAAATGAGTGCTCCGATGAAACCCCTAAAGTGGCATCCCATATTTACCCAGCATTTAAAGCCAGGTACCCACTTATGTACTGCTGGAAAATAACCAGCCCCAAAAATGTTGGACTTAAACTTGGAGAGAAGAGCCAAGGGTTAGTCACCTTTTTTAAATTAAGCCTGAACCGTTGAATTAGGAAAAAATTTGGGAAGTATCATGTCTGATTGCTGCATGATCTGGTCATCTAGTGATGAATGAATACTTATTTAGATTTAACTTTTGAATTTTCTAATCTACACACTTTGTAGAGATGGGGATAAAAGTATGAAGTTCATTTTATTAGACTGTGGACTTTTTGAGGGCCGAAGTGGCCACATGGCAAGAGATTCTCCTGAACAGGGGACTGGCAAAGACCATTTACTGTGGACATCACAGTATAGTTAAATTATTAACAACAATATACAAATGCTATATTTTGCATGTTTCATGTTTTAATGATTTTATAGAATATGCTAAGTGTTAAATAAAAGCTTACAAAAATTTGTCTTGTTAAAAAAAAATGGAATAATCATAATCATTGACAACTATCAATGAAAGAAAATAAACAAATAATAATATCAATTAACCAAGATCTGGTAATAGGCTGTAATAAATAAGTAGCATGCACTAACATAGAAACTTACTGGATAAAGTTGTGTGCTAAATGTTATTGTGAGGGAAAAGGTCTAATGCTAGACTGCTTCTCAGATTGAGACCTGCGGTGCACTGGGTGGTCACCCAATCTTCTTAAAACCAAGATGTCTGCTCCCTATGCACCATATTACTCGAAGTACCACAACGCTTCTTCTACAGTCTGAAGTCCAGCACTGTGACACATATTTTCATCAGCGACATTGTTATCTTCATCATCTAAGCTATTTTCATTTTGATCTTTTTCAGACCGAAACTATTTCACTCTCTCCTAAAGGCTTACAGCTTCCATCCCCTTTCATCCAATTCTCCACATCCTCCTCAGTGGCTTCTTAAGTGTCCTGGACTTTCCTCAACAAAGACACTAAGAATAAGTCGCCTTCAGAATCTTTTTTCCTTCAAATCATTTCTCGCGTGTTTAAGCAGCTTTCTCCACGAGCGGACAAGAGTAAATATTATATGTAAATATTAAATAACTGACTACAATTAGTAAACAACTTGACTGGAAGATTCAGGAAATCTAATGTCAATTGCTATTTGAGGTGGAAAACTCATATGGTTTACATGTTCATATATTTAACAGCATACATAATATTGTGATTTTACCTTGTATAGATATAAAAGGTTAAAATAGTATTTGTCTTACTTTACCACTCTCTAGTTACTGTGATCAATTTAAATAAAGATGGTAAGTCATAAAAATCGTAAAAAACACTGGGTATCGTATATAACAACATCGCTGCATACGACGTACCGGCTGTAATGACGAAGATTCCCGGCCCCTTAATTCTGTAGTACCTGTTCAATGCATTTTACATCGCCTGTAACGACATCGGGTAAAACGACGGATCGGTTAAAACGACACTCATTTCAGGTTCATCTAAAAAAAAAAATCAAGTATAGCGACGGAACATTCTAGAATTCTCTGAACGGTAATCATCTCGATGTAAACATAGCTTTCTGAGAATCATGATCCTCATTCCATTTCCGTTCCACTACAAAAATGATCAGTTCGAACTATACAGCCGAAAGTGAAACACGTATGTACATTTGTAAAATGTCAAAAAGAAAATCTGTGTCACTGGAGGAAAAGTTTCATATTTGTTGCCGCCTGGAAAACGGTGAAACGAAGAAACAGCTTTCTGAAGAGCTCGGCGTTAGTCACACTACAATATCCACCATCTGATCCAAAAGGGAGAATATTAGAGCCTTAATTGAAACGGGACATTCTTTCAAGACTAAAAAAATTAAAACTGTGACACACGAAGGAATTGAAGTGTCGTTGTTGGAATGGTTTCGGTTCCAGAGAAGCAAGAATATCCCTCTCTCAGGCCAAATTTTACAACAAAAAGCCATCGAGTTATGGAAAAGAATAAATCCAAACACCTCCAAGGAGATTTCTAAGGGTTGGATCCAGCGATTTGCCCAACGGCACAATATCGTTTTCAAGAAAATCTCCGGTGAGGCAGCTGGCGTTTCGTCAAGTGTATGCAGCCCATGGTTGAAAACAGTTTGGCCGACTCACCATGAAGGTTACAAAGATGAAGACATCTTCAATGCAGATGAAACAGGACTGTTTTACAAATTAACACCGGATCGAACGTTGCATTTTAAAGGAGAAAAATGTAGTACAGGTAAATTTTCCAAAGATAGACTTACCGTTTTAGTTGCTGCTAATATGATGGGTTCAATTAAAAAGAAGCTTTTTGTCATCGCAAATCCAAAAATCCTCGTTGCTTTAAAGGGATTGAAAATCTACCAGTGGATTATGAAAACAATATAAAAACGCCTGGATGACGTCTAACTTGTTCACACGGTTTCAGTTGGAATGTACAGTTGGCAAAGAAAAAACATAAAATTTTATTGCTTATAGATGATTGTCTGTTCCACATCCTCACCGAAAAATTTAAATTTATTAAAATAGTGTTTTTGCCCCCAAATACAACCTCTGTTTTAAAACCAATGGACCAGGGGGTTATACAAAAAATAAACACGAATTTCCGGAAGCAGGTGGTATTGAAATTGTTACAAGACAGAAGGAAATCGTATGACCAAAATCTCCTTACTGGATGCTATTTTAATGGTCCAAAAAGCATGGAATGATGTTTCTGCAGAGACAATAAGGAATTGTTATCACCATGCAAGATTCCGAACCGAAGATGAACCGAACATACAGCCTCCGAAACAAAACTTAACAGAATGGGCACAACAACTCACATTAACGTCACATATTAACCGGGACCTGATTCCAGACTATGACATAATCGATAGCGAAATAACCACTGAATATGATATATCCGAAGCAGAATTAATCAGATCTCACAGTGAAGAAAAGGCAAAAATTGGCGAAAAAGAAGAAGGTGATGAAGAGGTAGATGACGAATTACCTACTTTGGCTGAAGTTGTAAGATATGTGGGGTTAATAAAAAAAAATCGTTATTTTTAACGACCTTTGTACAAATTCTATCCAAGAGGGGATGGACGTAATAAAAAAAAAACTTTCCGAAACTTTTTATCAAAAAAATTGTAAAAACAAACAACAATAACTGACTTTTTTACTAGTAAATAAAATAATTTTGTTAAGTATGTATGTACGTACATAGTTTAATTTTAATTACGTAACATTTAAATAAAATAATAAACCTGTTTTTGATTAAGTCAATTTAAATTTTGTTTTATTATTCAGTCTAAAAATCTCCCCACTTCATGTTGTAGGTAGGTACTGGATATAACGACGCCCGGATATAGCGAGCTAATTTTCATCCCCCCATAAAGGTCGTTATAGACGATACCCAGTGTATAAAGAAATATATTTTCTTCCAAAATACCAACACTCTCTCTTTCTCTTCTCTACCTCCCTCCCTCCCTCTCTCTCTCTCTCTCTCTCACTCTCTCTCTCCCTCCCAGGCCATAAGTTGAAGCAAAACCATTAGACCTAATGTATGAAGAGGTAAAAGTTATCATTTGAATAAAACTAGGGTTCTAAGAAAGAGACACAATGCTCATCTGTGTGAAGAGTAGGGGAAAATTATGACACCCTTGTATAATGCTGCTCGTGTGATATTAAGCTACCTTTTATCAGAGTATGTTTGTGCAAAATGTGTTGTAGGTTGTTCTTCATTATGTAACCAAAAGCAAAACAAAGAAGAAAATAAGTAGAAAACATAATCATTAATTACTTAAAAATGTAAAAAAAAATAATAGTTGAATTTTTGAAAAAATATTTCGTTTTAACACCATATGGTACAAAGGAGTAGAGATAGCAACCAAATATTCAACCACTTCATAAAAAAAGAAATTAATCTATTTTTTAGTGTTACATAAAAGCTTTACAAGAATTTAATATCCATAATGAATATATCCTAGGTAGTAACCATTTCAGAGATACGCTCACAATGACCAAGATTCGTAATGTAAATATTTGTTGATTCCATCTTCACGAGAGCTACTAGTTATCACTAAACACTTGTAAATATTTATAAACTTGCCTATAGTATCACTTACTTATATTTGTTGAGGACGGCCATTTTGGGAGATGTGTCCCATTGTCAACTCAGACCGTAACTGATCTCAAGGTTTATGTAGGTTAGGGTGTGGGTGGGATATTATGGTGGTGTGGGTGTGTTTTGTGTGTATTAGGAGTTATGATGTCAAAAAGTGTGTGTGAGTTGTAATGTAATTGTGTATTGAGTACTTTTAAATGTTTATAAACTTGCCTATAATAGCACTTACTCAATACACAATTACATTACAACTCACACGTACTTTTTGACATCATAACTCCTAATACACACAAAATACACCCACACCACCATAATATCTCACCCCCACTCTAACACCCTAACCTACGCAAACCTTGAGATCAGTTACAGTCTGAGTTGACAATGGGACACATCTCCCGAAACGGCCATCCTCAACAAATATAAGTAAGTGCTACTATAGGCAAGTTTATAAACATTTAAAAGTGTTTAGTTGAAATGTAAAGTTAAGAAGATAAGTAGTAAAAATTAAACACAAACAAGAGTAGAAATTCATTGGTAAAAAATGTAATGTAGATTAGGAAGGAATAGTAGTTCATGAATTCGAAGAAAAATATCTTGAAAGTGTAACTGTCTTCATACTCTTTCTGCATCCTCGATGTTGGGTTCTCGAAGTTAGTTAACCATATATCAATATAATGATGCAGCTAAAACAATAAAGTTATTTCTTTAGATAAAAAAAAAGTATATTTTCAAAAACTATTAATACACAGGTGTTTTAGAACGGAAATAATATATTAAAATTATCATAATGATGGACTAAATAATATTGGAAGCAATAGACAGGATTGGTGAATTCAAAATAAAATAAATAGTCTTAGGTGTTTGTTAGCCAATTTTTACTAACTCGAAAGATTTTTTACATGAAACCTTTTTTTAAACCTATTTAAAAAAATACAAACTCCATGTCAAGGTTTTGATTTAAAAATAATTACCTATTTATAATTAAAATTACACTATATTTATATTTAAAAAATAATTATTGTAGAATTGTTTATCCAATGTTATGATGAATAATGAGGAGATATTATTTAAATAATACTGCTGTTATTATACACGAAATGGTGAATTGGATGGCAAAAATAATTACTAGAAACTGCTAGAATGGATTGCGTTATGAAAGGTTATATTTTAAGCAACATTGGTAGGTTATAAATTTGCATATTCTAAAATAATAAAATGTGTAAACTATAAAGTTAAATATTATTCATGATGATTATTACCTAATGGATACATTATTAAAGACATTAAAACTACTAAAAGAAGTATGAGCGAAGGAAAAAATGACATACTAGAAGATTAATAACAAGAGAGTGTAATGTGCAAAAAATAAGGCATGAGAGGATGGTTATAAATAAAAATAACCCTTCTATGAGGATACAAGGTCTTAATCTTTATCATGCTTTCATTAAGTGAACATTAACACTAACACAGGCTTTCAGAAATGCATCAGGTGATATAAAAAATAATGAATTAAAGTATCCAGAAAATTGTACTTTAATTAAAGGTGGATATACTAGCAGTTTTATTATATCAAGAAAAAAAGGAGAAAACTTTTTTAACAAAATACAATTTTTAAAACCTTATATTTTCCCTCAGCATTATACAAAGTTTTAAGACTGGGGAAAAGTAAGTTTTCCAGTACTTGGTTTCAAAGAAAAAATTGGTAAACAATAAATATTTTATTATCAGCCAAATGGACTGCTTCACCTTTTCTCTGCACAATTACAATAAATAAAGTTGAAATCTTGTTGCTGTTTATGACGAGCTGGTTGTTAATTACTTATTACACTTTTGCTATTACTTGCGACCAGTCTTTTTGTTAACTAAAAGTTGTTAAATTGTTAACTTAACAAGTTAATTGTTAACTTGGAGGAAACGTTTTCGTCTTACGACTTCTTCAGCCTCCAAGAAGAAGTATGTGGAGGCTGAAAAAGTCATAAGACAAAAACGTTTCCTTCAAGTGTAAGTTAGCAATTTAACAACTTTTAGTTAACAAAAAGTCTGGTTGCAAGTAATAGCAAAAGTGTAATAAATAAATAAAGTGAACAACAAAGAGTGTAAAAATAAGTGTATGCTTACTGTTGTATTTGTTATAAAATTAATTTTAAAAAATGGAATATTTTTTTAAGAAATTGTTTTACCAGTTTATTTGACCATAAGGGGGTGATTTGTGTTTGGAAACTTGCATCTGAAGCATGGTTAGTTAATCTAGTCAAGATCTTCTCAAGAAAATCCCAGCAACCTTGTTCAATTAGTACTCAAGACTTTGGTGTGAACCTAGCTTTTTAATGCAGTCATTGGGATTGCTTTAGCAGCAATGTTTACTATACTAAGTTGATTATAACTCTATGTTCTGCTTTTGTTCTTGTTGTGTTGGTAATTGTGGCAAAAACCTTAAATCCCTCACTATGTTGATTTAGATCATATGGTAACATTTGTGATATCTGGTAATACTCCACCCAGTCCCTGAAAGCCTCCTCAGGATGTACAGACTTTTGATCAAATTGTTTGCTGTATTTTTCATATACTGAGCAAACTTAGATACTAGCTAGAGACAAGCCAAGATATTTTGTTGCCTGGAGCTATTTGATTTCTACTAAATTGTATACTCCATTGATGATATCTTGCTTTACCTATAAATTAATGTGTGCCTGTACCTTTCAGACAATAAAAAAACAATGTTTACCTTTTGAAGGCTAAAGAGCTGGAAGTGGTAGTGCTCTATTTGAGAGGTTTTGCTGCTATTGGTAGATTATGGCCAGGTTTTCTACTCAGCTCAGAATTTATATACCACATCTTTTTCAATGACTGATTTAGTTGTTGATATTAATCTTAAAAAGTACAAAACTAAAAAGAGCACCAAGAATTTTTGAGAATTACAAATCTGTTTTATAGGAAGTTATTCAGTCATCTCTAGATGTCAGCAATGATGTCAACAACATCAAGCCTGATAGAAAGATTTTTCTGCTCAGTTAATTGTAAGTGCTCTGAAAATCAAAGTAACAGGGAGAAAATCCAGCAATAAACATTGGTTTCGCACAATGCATTAGATTCTTCAACTTGTCTATAATTGACTCAGAACCAGTATAACCTATTCATAACATATGGCAAAGTATTTATCTAGAAAGCCATGAAACCTATAAAGCCGGCATCAACCCTGTACTCAGTGATAATGCAGGTAAGGCTGATAGGTCAGTAGCTTTAAAATTTATTATGCTTTTTCCTTTTTCTGATAGAAATAACTATCAGAAATATTCTTTCTCTAAATATCACAAATATTAAAGGTATCTAATATCATTGAAATACCAAAGTATTATCCATTATTGATATATCAAAATGACCAATAAAAATCGCACAAGAAGACCATATTTAAAAGGCCTGGTTCAGGGTTATTTAATAAAAATATTCATAGGTTAATTTAAAAATCACAATCCAGAGATGATTTTATTAAACTGATTCTATTCATACAAGTCTAAGTATGTCTTCTGCAATTATGTTTATCTTCTGATATAATGATAAAAATGTGCTGTTAACAGTTCAGTCAAACTCATAATGAGCTCCCACAGTAATGAGCAGCCCACCTGCATTTCAATAATCTATATTACACACTTAGATATGAAGGAAAATACAGTGATAAACTAATCAATAAATATTTATTTTAATTACAACATTGTTCTGCAACTTTTTTATGCCCTTATCAAGCCCGAATCTGTTATGCTATGAAAAGAAATCCTTACTCTTAACAATCAAATGTAGAATGTGAGAAGGTAAAATGTCATAATTACTACACTTCACTTAAAATTTCCATTCAGTTATAACAGATTATAAGAATATAGATCAATAGACTTTCTTAGTGAAATATAGGAGGTATGACTTTTACCTTCTCTCAATTCACATTTGATTGTAAAGTGTAAGAATTTTCTTTTTATAACAAAAAAGTTTCTGCCTTGGTAAGTGCAACAAATAATTTGCCGAAATGTTGCTTTAATTAAATTAAGTAATAATTTACTGGCATATAAACCGTATTTTCCTTCATAAAAACTTTATTTCCTGAATAAACATGGAAACAATTAGTGGTTTGTTAGTTAGTTGTGTTGTTCCTATGTTATTTCTATAACATCAATTTATTGTTATTACATACATATTTTTGTTCTTAAACCAAAATTGGCCAAACAATAGTAAACGCTTATGCTTCACCTCATGGTGAATGTGGTGAAAGAAGAAAAAGTGGTAAAACAGAGTCGAGGAATGCAATAAAGACCTATTATGGTCACCTTTCTCCCAATCCAGAATATAATGTAAGAACCAGAAATTCTGACATTGATGCAGTTTAAAACATAAGATTTGATCAGTGTTTCATAAGAAGATGAAGTGGATAAAATACAGTGACTATCAAAATGAATCAAACTTTTGCCTTTAATACCTATCATATTCTTACCAATGTCAAAGAATCACCAAATTTTATTCTGAAACTAAATGGGATGTTTAAAAGATAAGGTTGTAGATTCCATAGAAGTCTATGGAATGGAATGGAAGTCTACAGAAATAATTGTTTACATTATTATAAACTGAAGAATTGAAGTAGTCTTGTCTTGTCTAAAAGGTGATGAAGCTGCCTCTGCAAAATTTGATTATGAATGATAGAGACTCTTTTTGAATTTTATTTAAAAAGATACTTGATTATACTAATACATAAATAAAAAAGGCAACATAACATCGTCATGAAAGTTTATAAAACATCAAAGTTAATGTAGTATAATCAATAATTTATACGATTCTGTATTTAAAATGTATTTATTTCATTGAAGTTTTCTTGATGTTTATAATATGAACAAAACTTTCTTCATTGTAAAATACTCTTCCCTCTTAATCTTAAAAAGTAAAACAAGAATATAAATTAATTTCTTAAAAAAATAAAAATGTTAAAAAAAGTAAAAGTAGAGAGTTTTTTTAACAATGCACCATCCATTATTTCACAAGTGGTAGGTCAAAAGTTATTTTATCATTTCAGTTTTGTATATGGTACTTATCAATAATATACATACTTCTAATATTTTCTATATCAATCTCTTACCTTCGTTGGAATCATTATGGCAACATGATTAATAAGAGCTGCTCTATTAATATAGAGGTGAAGATCTTTGCATTTCTTTCAACAAAATCATATCCACCATCATATATTACAGTTACTATGGACACACGGTAGATTATTCTTCCAAGAACTGCACTGAGCACTACACAGATTTGTATTAATAAGAATAACTTTTTTCTGTAAATAATGAATAATTTTATTTCATTAAAATAATTGTAAATTATTTAGACTAAATTATTTTACAAGTATTTTAGTGAAAACTAGCAGCTCATGTGAAGATGGAATCAACAAATATAATTTTATTTATTACTAAATCAATATTATATCAATCCATATAAAAATAATCATAACAATATTTAGATTTTAAGAATTATGATTTAGATATTTATATTTGTTATGAAACAAGTAGTATTAGTCTTCCAGAGAAATTAATTAAACATTATTTTCCAAAAAAATATAGATCCTAAAATTAAAAGACAATGTATGATCATAGAACATCTTGGGAACTATACAGGCCTCTTACCATCTATCTTTGTTATCTAAGTTAGATACAACATTGGATAAATATTCTTAAAATATTAAGAAACTAAATATTTAATAATACTATTATTCGTGAAATCTTAAAATAAAAAGTTCTTAACCTTCCAAATGAGGGCTTCTTTTTATTCTTATTAAAAATTAGAAAATTCAAACTACTAACTTTTTAATTTAAATGTTTTAGCTTGCAGTTTTTGTTTTATACATCTTGAGGTTTTCCCTATATTAAATGTTTGTCATCAACTTGGAAAAAAGCCACTACTAACTGATATTTTTCAGCAGACATGTTTCACTATAGGTCAGTGCGTTATTCAATGCTGTGAGTCATGACCAAGACTGTTGCTTAAGGGTGTTGTGTTGGTGTGAGTCTGTGGTGTATTATTGTTCATAGAGTAGTTGTTAATTATGTGCTCAGTTATAGTATTTGATTGTGAGTGGGCTTTGTAGTTTAGAATGTTGTTGGGGATAATTTTTGTGGTGTTTGTATATCTCGTAGTTCTCTGTTGTGTTTAGTTTGTTGCTTTTTTGATTTGTTGTAAGATTTTCAGATTAGTGTCTATATTGGTGTGTGAGTATAGTGTTTTTGTATGAGTATGGCAAAATTTGATTTGGATTTTGTCTTTTTTATCTCTTGTATATGTTCTTTGTATCTTGTCATAAAGTTTCTCCCAGTTTGTCCAATATAAAAAGATTACATGAAATTACTGCCCCAGACTTTACAAAGCAAACAAACAACTATACAAACATATCAATAAACCTACAGAGTCTGCACAAACCAAATAAGACTAAGGAATCCATGGAACTGAAAATTACAAAGTCCATAGTGATTTCAAATTACACAACACATACACTCAAAATACAATTACAGTATAATTCACATTCATTTTGACATTAAAGAAACCTGAAATGTGCAACATAATAAACATTATATCCTAAAATGTAGAGTTCAGTGTTACTGACTTTTCCAAATAATTTCTTCAAACAATTCAAATTTCTATTAAACTTTTTTTTTAAATAACAATTTTTAATAAAAAATATATTTTTATATTAAAGAATAATGTTTGACAGAAACATGTTTCATAAATATCCTCTCAGCTTTCTTGCAAAAACATTGACATCTACTCAGTAATATGATGAAGACGTGAGCTTCTATGACAGTTTCCTTGTCCTGAAAATGTTGACAAACTGAACAAAGCAGTCAACTTACTTAAAAGTATGAAATAACTTCTGTTGATTGCACGGAAAAATCAATGGCAAAAAACAGAATTGTACAGTTGGGTATTTAATAGTGATTTCACTTTTATGTCTGGTCTTTAAAAACAATTACACTTTGTTTAAAAGGAGTGAAACTGATATTAAAATGCAATGTAAAGTAGATCAAGTAAATCCATGTTAAGCTGACAAAATCTCCAAGCTTACATGAAATTTCTTTTCCAAAGAGAGAGTTACATATGTTTTGATTATTAAATGAAATGTATATTTGTTGATTCCATCTTTACGTGAGCTACTAGTTATCACTAAACACTTTTAAACGTTTATAAACTTGCCTATAGTAGCACTTACTTATGTTTGTTGAGGACGGCTGTTTCGGGAGATGTGTCCCATTGTCAATTTGGACACACCGTCCTGTCTGAGTTGACAATGGGACACATCTCCTCAACAAATGTAAGTAAGTGCTACGATAGGCAAGCTTTTTTTTTTAAACTTGGGAGCGGGTTTAAAGTGCCCGAAGCACCGCTACCTTAAGGTATATTGTACTTACCTCCCTGATCTAGTCAAATAGCCCCTTCCCTCTTACCAGGTTTAGGAGTTTCCTGACTAGTGTTTTACCTTCAGCATCCACCAGAGCTGTACTATCTCCAAAGAGGTTGAAGCGTCTCTCGGCAAGTGCTTCACATCTATAAATGATGTGTGTGGCGGTCTCCAGTTCTTGCCCACATAATCTGCACACTGGTTCATCTTTGAAGATACCCGTATTATGCAGATGTTTCCTTAGTCCACAGTGTCCTGTGAGTAGACCTGTGGCTATCCTCAATTCCTGCCTAGACAGATAGATGAGACTCTCCTGCAGCCCCAAGTAAGGTTTCCTAAGGGTTAGCTTACTGTGTCTCATTCCTTCAGCCCTGACCCAGTGCTCACAGTGTCTTTCAGCCATCCATCTTCGCACTGCAATTTTGACCATGGATTTGGAAATACCTACCGCCGGCTGCGGTCCAATTAGAGGAGTTGAAGACCCCTCTCTGGCGAGCGCATCTGCGGCTTCATTTCCAAATATTCCCCTATACCCTGGCACCCAACCTATCTTGATTTGATTGTGTCTTGCCAGGGCTTCTAGGTTATTTAGGCACTCCCTAACTATGGCCGAGGTGACCACATGTCCGTTTAGTGGCTTAATTGCTGACTGACTGTCAGAAAAAATAGTAATCCGGGTCCTGTGTATTCCCCTTCTCGCTATCTCTCCCAGACAGGCATTTATAGCATATATTTCGGCCTGAAAGACAGAGGTATGCCTCCCCAAAGAAAAAAAACTAGCTTTACCCTTGGGTTTTTACAATACACCCCCGCTCCAGTGCCGAAGTCCATCTTGGAGCCATCTGTGTACCAGATCTGAGCTCCCGATGTTACTGACCCTGACCATTCCATCATAGTTTGGTGGGCCTGGTCAGGTGCAAACGTCTGAGAAAGGTGGTCACTGCCCATCTCTAAGACAGGTTCTATGACCACGAACTCGATACTCATATATCCCGAAACATCTGGGAGATTAGCCCAGTTGTTCAAGTATGCAATCTCCATGCTGGGGTTTGGTGCTCATGGTTGATTGCTTCCTACCTGTTGCACCTCACCCCTCACAACATCCAAGCCCTGGACGTTAACATGCTCGGCTCGGTTTTGGCCTCCCCTGCGTTGTGTGCTCAGGATTATTGGCCCTCCCGCTGCTCTCGCCTGATCTCTTCAAAGCTGCCTTCTGGCCGCTCCACTCATACGCTTTCTCCGTAGAGAAAGCGTGCTCAACGCTACAGCCATTTCACTGGTTTCTGCAGTCGGCAGCTTGGTAGCCGCTCCCGCACCCCCAGTGGTGGTTGCCGTTGACACATCTGCTACAGACTCACTGTTTGCCGTCTCATTGGCTCCCGCTGCCTGTGCAGACTCAACATCAATTTGTGTATTTACTTGGTCCATTAGCTTCTCAAGTATGGGGGAAAGAACGGTCAATCAGAGCAGAACCCCCACTGCCCTGGCAAGACAACATACAATGAGGTTTTGTCTGGTTCCTCAAGGGGATGGTGTGCTACTGCATTTTATACCCTGCAGCCATTCATCCATTGGCACGATGCCTTCCACCTTGGATTGGGTATTCAGTCACTGACCTTGAAGCACACCCCAAGTTCAGGAGATTATTAACTGTTGCTCATGGAGCGAACAGCCTGCTTTACTCTCTTTTGTTACAACTGTGTTGTTAGGATAGTTTCCCGCTCATACTTCACAGGCGCATTGCCCTTGGTTCACCTGGGAGGTGAGAGTAGCATTGTGAGGACTTAATTCCCAACTACCCCAGTCCCCAGTCAGAGCAGTTTTTTCTACCACACCCAACCAGTTGACTGACGAGGAGGGATAATTCCTCACCTTTGAACCATTGCCTTGGTCCGAGCCTGCTTATTCAGAAACCTTCTGGAATCCTTATTCACAAGTAACCTACATATCTGTAGGCCGTTCCACTATCCGCCACCTGTGGACCCGCCCGGTTGCTCAGGCCAGCTATCCAGGATAGGCAAGCTTATAAACATTTAAAAGTGTTTAGTGAAATGTATATATGACAGAAACACAATATTGAGTGGCAAAATAGACTGCAAAATTAATTATTAAACTAACTAATTAAATTTAGAAACTGTATAATTGGAAAAACTGTATTATTTGATTTTGGATGGATGAATAAGAAGTACTTATTCCCATTGAAATTGTAAGTAACATATATATATATATATATATATATATATATATATATATATATATATATATATATATATATATATATATATATATGATGAATAGTTACTATCTGGAGTACATCCGTTCATTCTGCAGTCCATAAATTCGCAGTTCCGACGTTTCGCTAGAATCTCATTCAGCATTGATGAGGTGAACCCAACAACAGTAGAACAGCGAGTCAGTATATACGTATCAGCATATATATATATATATATATATATATATATATATATATATATATATAAAATACGTTTTCTTGTTGAATAATTTAAAACAACATAGGTTATTCAAATACAAGAATATTTATTAATTTATATTCAAAATGTGACATTTTAGTCCGTTGCAGTGTGTGTGTGTGTGTTTTTATAAAGGCCTTGAAGTATAGTACCTATTGAGAAAAGACCATGCAAAGAAAAATATTGATGTATAAATCGATATCCTCAACATCTAAAACATATTCAATTTTTTTAAATTTATCTACTATTAAAAAAATATACTATTCTTAAACATCTATAAGCAAATAAAGAATACAGTTTGAAGAAGAAATAAATCGTCGCTAATTTGGATAAACAACATTATTTTAGCTACTTATAGAACACTTTGTGAACACAAACAGATGATTGTACGCAATATGCAGGTGGAGGAATGGTATTTCTAAAAAGAGCAAAAGGTAGTTTAAACATTTATTTGGCGTGCATAAGTGGTATAAACAAAACTTATTGTGCTTAGATATGAAGTAGCTGTGCATGCTAACATTAACATGCATGAAGAATTTGTGCAAATGTAGAGACTGTGTATAAGGTATTATTCCCCAGTAAGTGTTTTGTTTGTGATGAAATAGTTTGTTCTGGAAGTTTCGTTAAGAATGGCATGCAAAACACATAAACTTCAGAGATACTAAGGGCATTCAGCAAGACAATATGATTAAAATAAAATTGTTAGTTATGTGGAGGGTTACAATAGTAAGTCTTTATAGGATTGACTTATAATGTGTATTTGTGAAGACACAAGTGTCAAAATTATTTTGAAGGGAACACTATTTTCTGAAGTGACTTCTGGACAATGCAACCTCTTGTCCTCCTGGGCTGGCAAACAATAAAATAAAGGTTTATATTTCATAATGGTCAAATATCTAAATTTAACACCACTGCTCTAATAATCAACAGATGATTTCAAGCTTTATGAAGATTTACTAAAGCATGTTTTAAAGGTGTTTTGAAATAACGCCTCGCTGTAAAAGACAGGGACTTGAGAGAAGATGATTTCAGTATGTTTCTCTCTTTAACTCTCATTGACAAAAGCTGGCAGTATGTAAAGAATGGAGAAAAGTTTCAAAAGTAGTATTGAAATGGAGATTTTGAGAGAATTGACATTAAGCTGTTACCCATGAAATTGTTTTTTTTTTTTGGCAAAAGAATGGGGCTTGGAAAATGATAGTTAAGGTTTGAGGAGTTTATCGAGGACAACACAGTCAGTATATGTTATCTCAACATAAAAAAACTGAAACAAATTCATACATAGTCAAAGTAGGCTTTAGAGAAAATTATTTGTAGGCTTTATAAAATATTCATTAGAAGCTACGCCAGCAGAACCTAGTTTATGCAAACATAAGTATATGTTAATACTGTCAATATATGTAAAATACAAACACTCAGTTTTAGAATTATATATGATTTTTATCTGTATGGAAAAGCATGATTCATTCATTCTACACAAAAAAGTAATTACTATTCAGGTGAAAAGAAAATTTCAGTGTGATAACATCTTAGAAGTGAACTGTTAAATTTACATGTTAACTATCCATTGCCATTGGGTATTTAATTTTAGTAATAAATTTAATTAAATCAGTCAAATTAAAGGCTTAAAAGTGGGGTATTTTTGCTTATGAGCCCCCATGATGTTCGAATATCTAAAAGCCATGCCTCAGCAAAATCGAAGCTGAAACTAAACCTGACCCACCATCAGTAAATATTCCTAATAACGTGATCAGCACCAAAGAACCTAGTGAATTTTTTTTTTTTTAATATTATATTGGTAAAATTTTTGTTTATTACACAATTGTGTAATAATAATACATTCCAGATAATTTTAAGAACTTTCTAAGAGTATTATTCACTAAAAAATTCATAAAATCAACAATATTCAAGTGAATAAAAGAAAAAACATTTATCAGAACCTACGCCAGCAGAAGCTGGTTTTCGTAAACTGCCACCCAAACAAATACTATCCACGTTGAGTTTCGCTTACTTCTACAATCTACGGTCTGAGTTGACAAAGGGACACATCTCCCGAAACGGCCGTCCTCAACAAGCAAAGTTAGTGCTACTATAGGCAAGTTAAAACATTTTTAAAAAAAGTGTAAGTGATTACTAGTAGCTCACGCGAAGATGGAATCAACAAATGTTGAAATTTATTTCTTAAATTTTTAAGAAATTTGTATTTATTATCACAAAGTAATAATTGTAATACGAACCAATAAAAATTATTTAAAAAAAAGCAGAAACCTCCTTTTGCAAAAGGTCACCCAACCTAATACTATCCACGCTGAATCTGGCTTACTTCTGAAGTCTACATCTGATATCAAAGGTTTCTATAAAATGTTTTTCAAAAGGTCGTTTGTTTAAGTTAAAAATAAAGAATTACCACATAAAGTAAAATTAAAATATTAAAAAAAATTAATCACTTTAACAATAATTGAAATAAATATTAATTAAAATTAACATTAATTTCGCCTGATAGAAATTTTACTATACCACATGGAAAACACCATGATACAAACATTACACGTGCACTGCAACGTCCCACCCTTCCTTGTTTGTTTGATATCCCTTCTCGCAGAATACCAAAATTTGTTGTTTAAAAAACTTATTTATAAACAAACCAAACATCTGCCAATCACCCCGCTTGTTAAACCATGCTAAACTCCCTGAGTTACGTGTATATTTCCCGCTCATAGGGCCAGGCCCACAACCAGCCTATTCCCGCTGACTACTATTTAAAATAAGTATAAACTCCCCAAAATTGGTTTATCAATTATGTATGGTCTAGATATAGTCACACAGGTCATTTCAATAGTCAGCTGGAAAGAAACACATTTAAAATAATACACAAAATATTCACAGAGTCTTACCACCTGATGATGATCTGCAGAGACAGCAAGGGAACGTGCAAAATATGATCGTGTTTAAATTACCTATTTTAAAAGGCTCCTGTGTCCTTTTAAACACAATCTGCCAGTAGATAAATCTCTGGACTTTTATACAAAAAACCAACTAATCTTTAGGCTAGCTCATGAAGTTAGGTTGAGAGAAACTCTTTAAAAACATTAGGTTTTAACTATTATCATTTAGTGAAATTTAATTAAACTTGTTTACTGATTTAATAATCATTTTCATATTAGTTGGAAAAAGCTAAACAGTTTTTATTGATTATTCGACACAGGATGAAATGCAAATATTGTTGATTTTTATAACATATTTAATTTTATTTATTTAAATAAAAAAGAAAATTTATACTTTCAAATACAACACAATTATATTAACAAAAAAATTCACTAAATAACTTGTTGGTTTTCATACTTTAAAATCTTATAATTTCCATATAGATCAATTACATTTACATAAACATAAAATTATTTTCCAAATTACACATAATAAAAATTTATCTTCTATATTGAATTGGTAAATTCGTATTTATGACACTTAATTTTTAAATTTATAATATCCAAAAAATTCTTATTTCCTTGAAAATAAATGGCTCATGGCCAAAAACCCTTTGTAAGTTTAGTATTTATCATTTGAAATATTCTGATCACATAAATTCATTTTATTAAGCCTAGAATTTATTTAAATTTTATAAAGAGTGAAGACATTGTTTAAGCTTGAATATTTGTTTGAATTTAATAAAATTAACTGACTAAATTTGACGTAATTGGTATCGAATTGCCAAAGATGTTCCTGCCGGTCCTAGAGTCCCTCGTCTGGATTCCCTGGTCCTTGGACATCGGAAGTCGCCATCCCTGGTTCGTCGGTGGTGGTTTTTCTCCATTCCCTCGTCCTGGAGGCTGAGTCTGGAGCCTTCATTCCTTGGTAGTCCTAGACGTCGGAAGCGTTGAGGTTTGGTCCATCTGGCCTGATGGCGGTCCTACTCGCGGTCCAGCATAGCGTTCCGCGGCACCTCGTATTAAAAATTTATTTCAGACTGTCTCTAAGGTCCTAGAGACCTAGTATATATAGCGGTGAAGTTAACCTACCTCACCCCGCCTGCAATACTTGCTATCTTTGGATTTATTCCTTGTACAGGCAAGTCGGGCAACGAATCTGTTTTAGCTTGCAGAGTTTGATTATCATTTTTGGAACACTGAGAAATGTCTATTTTATTTAAACTGCTGTAACTTTTTTGTTTTTTAAGTTTTTCAAATTTTGTTTTCACTAACGTATATTCTGGCTTATTCTGGTTCTTTTAAAATGTCGATGAAAGTTCTACGTGGTTTGGTTCTTAAGATAGCTTTTTTAAGCACTTAGAAAATTTTCGCCTCACTCCCGATGGTCAAATTTAGCTAGTTATTACAACTTTATTCTTTAATACTTTTTAATTTAGCTTAATTATTCTATTTAAGGTTTTATTTAATTTTTCACTCTTTATTATTTGTATAACTCCAAACTTGATTAATTTAAAAATCAACTTTATTCCTTAAAACCAGGAAATTATTTATTTCCTATTTGTCACGGTATATCAGACCGTTGCAGCACACAAAATTATTTACTGTCACAGATATGTCGATGATATCATATATACAGAGGCAACACCCGAGAATGCGAAAAACTCCTAACATACACTAATAAAATACACCAAAAACTACACTTCATCTCAGAGATTGAAACCAACCGATCCCTAAACTTCCTCGACCTAACCATACTAAAAAGCCACACACAAAAACACAGGTTCAACATTTACAGGACACCCACAACGGCAGACACACTTATCCACAACACCTCAAACCACCCTATCCAACACAAACACGATGCCTTCAGATCCATGATCAATAGACTTAAAGAAGTTCCAATGACCACAGAAAACATAAACAAAGAACTAGACACCAATAAATATGTAGCATACACAAATGGATACAACACCACAATAATAGACAAAGTATGGCATAATATACGAAAAAACACTAAAATTAACACTACAAAGAGGGAAAACAAATACATCACATTACCATACATACACAAGCAACAAATAAAATAGCCTGTAAGTTTCAAAAAAAAGGATAAAAAATAGTATACTAAACTAATGACAAGTTACAACACAAAATACAACACGACACCAACAACTACAAGCACCAGGCGTATACAAACTAAACTGCTACAAATGCAACAAATACTATATTGAACAAACAGGTCGCAGCTTTAAACAAAGAGTCGAGGAACACAAACAGAACAGCAACTCAACTTTTTACAACCACATAAAAGAAACGGTCGATACAAGTGCGTACAAGTACAGACCTTCATTCCCGGCTAGCTGGCCTGAGCAACCGGGCGGGTCCACGGGTGGCGGATAGTGGAACGGCCTACAGATATGTAGGTTACTTATGAATAAGGACTCCGGAAGGTTTCTGAATAAGCAGGCCCGGACCAAGGCAATGGTTCAAAGGTGAGGAATCTTCCCTCCTCGTCAGTCAACCGGTTGGGTGTAGTAGAAATAACTGCTCTGACTGGGGACTGGGGTAGTTGGGAATTAAGTCCTCACAATGCTACTCTCACCTCCAGGTGAACCAAGGGCAATGCGGCAGTGAAGTATGGGCGGGAAACTACCCTAACGATACAGTTGTAACAAAAGAGAGTAAAGCAGGCTGTTCGCACCAAGAGAAACAGTTAATAATGTCCTGAACTTGGGGTAGGCTTCAAGGTCAGTGACTGAATACCCAATCCAAGGTGGAAGGCATCGTGCCGATGGATGAATGGCTGCAGGGTATAAAATGCAGTCGCACACGATCCCCTTGAGGAACCGGACAAAACCTCATTGTATGTTGTCTTGTGCCAGGGCAGTGGGGGCTCTGCTCTGGTTGACCGTTATTTCCCCCATACTCGTGGGACGTTAATGGACCAAACTAGTAAAAAAATTGATTTTGAGACTGCACAGACAGCGGGAGCCAATGAGATGGCAAACCGTGAGTCTGTAGCAGATGTGTCAACGGCAACCACCACTGAGGGTGCGGGGGCGGCTATCAAGCTGCCGACTGCAGAAACCAGTGAAATGGCTGTAGAGTTGAGCACGCTTTCTTTACGAAGAAAGCGTATGAGTGGAGCGGCCAAAAGGCGGCTCCGAAGAGATCAGGCGAGAGCAGCGGGAGGGCCAATAATCCTGACGAAACGAATTGGAGGCCAAAACCGAGCCGAGCTTGTCAAAGTCCAGGGCTTGGATGTTGTGAGGAGGGAGGTGCAACAGGGAAGCAATCAACCAAGTGCACCAAACCCCAGCACGCCCAAAAGCCCTAGGAGTTCGACGTCCAATCCCTCTCCAGTGGAGGGAGGAAAGAAGAAAGTGAAGCTGGGAAGAAAGATCAATCATGCATAAATTCGAAGTGGTAATTAGTACAATTATTGTTCGAGGGATGTTTTTCTAAATATCAAAAAATTTTATAACCCTCACATTGTTACTACGTCTGATCACCAATACAGAAATGCAAATTGTCAATACCATTTAAGTAATCTGTAAGTGTGGAAGTTGTCAGAAAAAACTTTTTGGGAACTATCTGCAATGTAACATTTGAATATGTTATTATTTAAAATTTTTTGTAAGAAATGCTTTTATTATTAAGGACAAATGTTAACGTTGTATGGTGATATTGTAAATTTATACCAGTAGTCTAGTTTGAACTAAACAGATACTAGTTTAAACTAAATTCTAAAGTATTTTAACTAAACATTCTTTTCCAATAAATGCTTTGATATGAGAGTCAGGCACAGCTATTTAATGATGCAGGCAACGTTTTAATAATGGCTAAGTTATCATCATCAGGCCTGCAAAACATAAGTACGCAATTAAAATTACCTACAATAATAACAATAGTTCACAAATATGTATATATAATTTTAGCTACGTTAAAATTTCTTATATAATTATAACATTTAACACATTTAAACTGAACACATAACTTTTAAAACATTAAAACCACTAAAATGAGAAACGTAATATAATTGTTAAATGTGGTTAACCTAACAACTACAACCTAATAAATATTTTTTTGTAACAAAAACATTAAAAAACCCTAGACACTAATGCAGTTTAGATTACATGCGAGTTAAAAATAAATTACATTTATAGTTTAAAAATACCCAAATTAAATGAAATACCCATTTTTAAAAAAAACTGCGAAATTTCAAATGATCAAACTAATCACGACTAAGTAGTTTTAAATTTCATCACAGTGATTCGACAATGGTCAAGTGACCGAAAGGTGCATCATCCCACAAGGTAAAATGATTGCACTTAGTGGTGGATAAAAATATTTACAATAGTAATATATCAACTTCATAAAGTCAGTGCAACGGAAAAATAATGGTCAACGTAAAATATCAATATATATATTCTCAGAATTTATACGTCGTTGCCAATTACTTTCATAAACCAAAAGCTTGGAAATTTTAAAATCATTTTATCATTCTTGACCGGATATCAGCTCTTGACCCGTCGGCACCCCGAACACCGTAATATGGTCCTTACCAAGTGCCCGGACATCAGCTCTTGGCGCGTCGGTTACCCCGAAAGCGGTAATATGGTCCTTACGAAGTGCCCGGACATCAACTCTTGGAGCGTGAGTTACCCCGAACGCGGTGATATGGTCCTTACCAAGTACCCGGACATCAGCTTTTGGCGCGTCGGTTACCCCGAACGCGGTAATATGGTCCTTACCAAGTGCCCGGACATCAGCTCTTGGCACGTCGGTTACCCGGAACGCGATATATGGTCCTTACCAAGTGCCAGGATATCAACTCTTGGCGCGTCGGTTACCCCGAAAACGGTAATATGGTCCTTACCAAGTGCCAGGATATCAACTCTTGGCGCGTCGGTTACCCCGAAAGCGGTAATATGGTCCTTACCAAGTGCCCAGACATCAGCTCTTAGCGCGTCGGTGACCCCGAACGCGGTATTATGTTCCTTACCAAGTGCCCTTACCTCAGCTGTTGGCCCTTCGGTTACCCTGAAAGCGTAAATATGGTCCTTAGCATGTGCCAGGACATTAACTCTTGGCGCGTCACTTACCCCGAACGCGGTAATATGGTCCTTACCAAGTCCCCGGACATCAGCTCTTGGCGCGTCGGTCACCCCGAATGCGGTAATATGGTCAATTGCATTATTTATTCCCCTATTTACAGAAAGGGGTTGCCATTGCCTTCAAAGAGGCTGGACTTCTGCCTGTTTGGACCGCGGGAGGTATTTTATTTCCCTCCTACCACTCACAGGGCAAACCTGTGGAGAGGCATTCCCCTATCCGCCACCTGGGGGACGCGCTCAGTGTGGGTTACAGGATCCCGTACTGAGTTCAGAAAACAATAGATCACCATTCTTCTAATCTTACAAAGAAGATAGAGGTCTATGTTTTCTAAACACACGACTTGACGGTGGGCATTATGGCAGGAATCGTATAGCTTATATGGGTGCGAGTACAAAATAACGCTATGCGGGATTGCCTACCCTGGACCTATTAGCCTTGTTTTTATAGCAACAGCTTCGTCTATTACACTTTACTATGAATAAACCTTAGCATACGTTTAGAAAATGATTTGTATTCAAATATAAATTTGTACATATTTCTTAAATAAATCTTAGGACCTCGTACTTCCTGGAATATTTCTATTTTTCCTAAACTCCTAAGCAGACAAATCTGAATATTTGAATGTGTAGGCCTAATTGAATTTACTCTGTAATTTGTTTCCAATATAATAATATATACATTTCTCATATGGGGACAATACGGAGTTATGTTACCAGTTTTAAAATGGTAATTTTTAAAAATTTTGTATGCTGGATTTGTAATATTTCTAGATTATGACAAAAGTGTATACAGAACAATAATTGATGCGTGTGCAAACTTTAAATCACAATTTGGAACGTTTTTTTGACGGCTGATATCTGCTGAATGCAAATGTTCCATTGGGTTTTATGTCTTGGACATGAGTACTTTAGGAGTAATTTAGAAATCGCTTGGAGTATTAAAAAGTATATTAACTATTGTAATGAAAGCAAGGTAATTCAGAAACTAACAGCGACTGAAGTGCTATCTATGTGCAAATCGAGATACTACGAAAGCTTAGTTGGTTTTTAGCTCTAATATACTGGTTTTTTATAAATAAAGTGGCTTTATATATGTAATACCCATAAATTTATGAGTGTTAAACGTTTCAAATTACTACTGAATATACATAGGACAAAAACTTTGATAATATTGTTGTTGGAATATTAAAAGTTTGACCTTCAAAATCAATCTTCTCAGTCGATTCTAATTTGTAATGTTAATAAATAATGAAGTATAGCCTTTAACCTCTGTGAAGGTCAAAACCCCGAACCCACGCAATTCATCACAATACAAAAGTGACAATAACGGGTTTGAAACAGTCAATTTTGTTTTTAGTTCACTATCTACTACATTTTTAAAGTTTCGTTGACATTTCTAGTAAATTTTACTATGGGGTTTCTATTTATTGTGGAATATGGTCCTACTTAAAGCATTTCCTCTACTATTTCTTTGTTTTTCAATCTATACATAACTACAGTACCATTACTTTTATCCGCTTTTAAATAATATACATTTTTCTTCCTTAAATTCTGAATAACTTCATAGTAATTATTAATATTATTCGAACTCATTTTCAGAGACGTACTTTGGTTTACCAATTTCTTTTAATATCAGTCCTAACAATATTTTTTTATTTCCTGATTTTGGAATTTTAAGGCTGTTTCTACGTCGATTAATAAAGTCACATTACCTTTACGTCGGTCTTCTCTTCGATTCCAATTTTCAAACCCTTGTTTAACAGTCCTATTAGCTCTTTACTGTATTCTTCATTACTCCAATTATAAACCAAATCTAGTTTGGGGAAATCTTTCATAAAATATACATTATTATTTGAACTTTTACTACATACCTGTTGTAATTTCTTATTTATTCGATTTATTTTCAAATCATGCTTCTGCAATATACGGCTAATAGACACAGATGCTATACATGGATCTGTGTGACAGACAGCGTGGGAGAATTATTACTTTTGTTTGTTATAAAGGGACCAGGGAGTGGATAAGTGTTAAAGAAATACTTATCACCTACCTCGTCCCAAATGCTCGATTTGACGGTGGGACCTATGCTAGAAACTGTATAGCTTACATGTGCGCGAGTAAACTTGCTGTGCGGGATTAATTAATTTTATAATTGATACGTTATTTAAAATTAGCCATCATTATAATTCTTCTTTGTTAATGTTGAAGACATATGGAAGACATTTTTAAAAATCAATAAAAAGTGTAGGATTAGTAAACAAAGGGGCACACTAAATAAACTTATTAAGGACACATTTAACTTTATGATAAAAACCACACATTTTTATATTTGTAATTTTTGTTTTGAATTATATAGATGTAAATAAAATAATTTTATAAATCTATTATTTGTTTTCTTTTGTTGATATTAATTAATGATTGACAATTTTTCAATAATAACTTATAATTAACACTTGACCTATCTTGTACGAAAAACGACTACTAGCAAACTATTTTTTTGTTTTTTAAGGCCTTGTTTTTAGTTATAAAAGTACTGAAAATTTTTGGTAATTTACTAGAAAAATTAGGGGATGTTTTTTCAACACCAATATATAAACTTTCAAAAAGCTTATACAATATAATTATTACTATAAACAAAATACCTGCATCGTATATACTACATTATGATATTTATTCTGTCACTTTTTGTTTTTTATTTTACAATTAGTATTTCTTTTCAAATAGCTTGCAACAACATTAACCTCACATCACTTTTATAGCATACTGAAATACAGTTACTATCACCTCAACTATAGTAAGTGTTAAGAGAACTAGAATTCTTCATTGGGAAAAAAGACATAACTTGAATGAGAAATTTATTATTATTGAGTTTTAAGAATACAAAATATATTTCAGAAGCTCTTAGACCAAAAATCTATGGAATCTAACTTTATACTAAGGTCACAAAAGATCTCCACCTATCCATTACTGCCAACTGAATCCAGTTTGTGCGACTTGATTATTTACATATAGAAACACTTCCTTGGTCAGGAATGCCGCAAGGTACTTTCATTGCAATAGAAAACTCAGCAAGGCTCATCTTAGTTAACTAAAAACATTACAAATATAGGGTTATGGAAACCTGAAGGGGGCATCAAACCAGGCTACCTTATTCTGGGAATGAGGGATTAAACAATCCATTTTACAACCCCAAAAGGGTCATGTATTGTTACACAACACAATAGCTGGAGATATCAGAGAAAAATGTTTGGATGGCCCCTTTAGATTGTTTAAAGGCCTTTTTGTGTAAATCAGCTCAAACTCTAATAACTGTATGATCTAGCGTCTGTTTGTAATTCTATCAATAATTATTGAAATATTCGTTAATATTGCCGTACATAAAAACAATATGAACATTAAAGGTACATTCATCGCTGGATGAATTATTGTAACTAATAAATAAGATTAAACAAACAGGGTATTATACAAATAGGATACAATATCCTAAATGAAAAATGAATAGTATATTTTCTTGGAATCAGTCTTCCATTGAGGATAAAAATATTTTATTCCACAAAGATAATCTTCAAATAATTCTTTTTCATTAAAATAATACACGAAATTTC
Organism: Prosapia bicincta; assembly: GCA_036971475.1. Lineage (NCBI taxonomy): Eukaryota > Metazoa > Arthropoda > Insecta > Hemiptera > Cercopidae > Prosapia > Prosapia bicincta. Next base: position 1,530,202 of record JBAIZL010000419.1, on the reverse strand, counting down.
ACATTCAACACGATAACTTTCGAGTGTACTTACGGTCATCTGGCCTATTCTCCGCCGCATGTCACGTTTACGTTTTGCCCAGTAGCTTTCAGTTGATTGCGTGTGTACATTCCGATTGTTTGACGAACAAAATTCAATGAGTGGTTCACTGTTTTACAAGTGAACCCCTTCTGTCCCTGACAATTGCATCCCGTCCACATATTGGTTATGGCCAATTAATTATTACCGGTTCTACATTCTCATTTAATGCCGCTAATAACGTTTGTGTATCCCTTTTGTTTAAAATTTTTAAAAAAACATTTATTTTCTCTGTCTATGCCACAAACCACTCAGCGAACTTTGCTTAGGGGCCCGCGATTATATTTTCATTTTCCGAACCACTCTCGCCTCCAATTTTAGATGAATTTTCAGTGAGCCATAAAGAAAGGATTTTTTGTTGTTGGTCGTGACAACCTTGTCTCTTTCACAATCATCGAAATAAGGATGTTTTAAAATCCAGGCAAATAAGATGTATAAAATAGTGAAGGGAAGAAGTGAGCAAGTCGAAACACACTAGGCCCTACTGCACAATACTCTGCACATTGTCGCCTCATATCTATAAATCCAGTTCCCTCCAATTCCATAATTAATGAGCATGTTGCCTCCACACTTGCAAACAACTGCTGAGCCTTTATGCATCCATCTTGGTGTTACGGTCGCCATGCCCTGCAAGGTGCTGCCACAAGTCTGATACTGCGATACATAAGGAGTTGCAAACACTGCTGAATCTTTAGGCATCCATCTTGGCGTTACGGTCGTCTGGTTGGATTACTTAAATAATTGTAATAAAGATTTTTTTTACTGTGGTTAGTGGGTTTTATTTATTTAGCTAAAAACCTATTAAGTGTTTTAAAAATATGTCTCTAATTTCTACTCAGTTACCAGAGTTTATTTGAAACATACAACTTTATTCAATAATAAATATAAAACCTATGTTTATAACAATAAACAATTATTGCTTATTATATAACGTGATTATAATTATAGGACCTATAAAAATACTAGCCTATATCATTATTTCCTTATTAGATTCCTTTGTAAAGTATGGTTTTGCAATGACATTATACAAAATAATTAAGGGGAGATGTACGCCTACGCCGTTTATCATATAAAATTAATTTTGTCATGTTTCCAAATTATTTTTTTTTTACAATGATATACATATTATTTGCATATAAATCACACACCAAATATATAGTCCATGTTGTCATATTTACATTTCATCTAAGAATTGGTCGATACAAGTGCGTACAAGTACAGACCTTCATTCCCGGCTAGCTGGCCTGAGCAACCGGGCGGGTCCACGGGTGGCGGATAGTGGAACGGCCTACAGATATGTACAGGTCGTCAAAGTTATGTTAGCGTGGTGCGCAGAGACGGATTTGGTAGAGATACGATGGTGGGGAGAAATAGTAGTGCGGTAGTGGAGGGGGATTTTACAGCTGACTCGCTGGAATGCACAACACAGCAAATAGTACCGTTATCGCTTTAGTTTATGTGACAGTGTTTATGCGTTTAGTGTATCGACCGAAACAGTATTTTTCAATACTAAATATGCCTCAACCGAAGACAACAAGACTGTTCGGCAAAGGAGTGGCGCTCAGAAGCCAAACTAAATGCATTATTATTAATGTATTTAACAACATATCTTCTGAAAATCCCAACATGTCTTGCTCGGTAATTCAAGACCGCGTATCAAACCTTTGTGGAATATCAGTTCATAGATTAAGGAAATTATTGACGGAGGAAAAACGACTAGCAGAAAACGAAACATTCAGTACACCAGGTAAAATTCGTCCAAGAAAAATTAAAAAAGTCAACATTGATGATTTTAAAAAATGTGCATTACGAAAAATAGTTTTAAATTTTCATACGACTCATCACGCGCTCCCAACATTGATGAATGTGCTAAGAGTTTTAAAGCTTGAATATCCGGAATTAGAATTTAATTTCACTCATGAAACTTTACGCAAAATTTTAAGATCCATGGGATTTAAATGGAAAACACTGAAAATAAAATAAGGGTTATGATCGAAAAACATGACATACGCTTTAAAAGAGTATGCTATTTAAATAAAATTCGACAGTATAGAGCGGAAAATAGGCCAATAATATTTTCAGATGAGTCTTATATTCACTCGACGGATACCACGAATTTAGCATGGACTGATGAATCTGTTAACGGCTACAAAAGAAATATTTTAAAGGGATCAACACTAATCATAGTCCAGTGAAACAGGAGGTTCATGTATTAAACGAGAAAATGAATATTACGAGACAGACAGAGCTATGGACATGCATTTAGAAAGTATAATAATTACAAATGACAGTGACAGTAGCAGTGATGGAAAATCTGAGTGACAGTGAAGAGTCTGACGCAGATGACATTGTGCCATTATAAATAAAATTATGAGTTACAAGTAATGTATTAAAACGATGTGGCCAATACTGTAACCAAAATATATTTAGTGAATTTTCTGGTTTCTCCGTACCGTAGGTTTATATGGTCTAGGCCTACGGGAGCCTCTTTTTCCTAAAAGATCGACCTCCAACATGGTGGAAGGATTGGTATCCTTGGGGGATTTTCACTAATGTCCACCGACTACAGATAATAAAATAGTCGACCGTAATAGCTTAGTAGTATCCCTTCTTTACATCAGCTGGAGTAGAACGGGCCAAAGCACGCATGCGCAAACGTAAGCATCTAACGTAAGTCATCCCTTCTACAGCCGGCCGTACTCTCCACTCACTTCTCCTACATGCGCGAACTACGCTTACAAAACTTTGACAGCCTGTAGGTTACTTATGAATAAGGACTCCGGAAGGTTTCTGAATAAGCAGGCCCGGACCAAGGCAATGGTTCAAAGGTGAGGAATTATCCCTCCTCGTCAGTCAACCGGTTGGGTGTGGTAGAAATAACTGCTCTGACTGGGGACTGGGGTAGTTGGGAATTAAGTCCTCACAATGCTACTCTCACCTCCCAGGTGAACCAAGGGCATGCGGCAGTGAAGTATGGGCGGGAAACTACCCTAACGACACAGTTGTAACAAAAGAGAGTAAAGCAGGCTGTTCGCTCCAAGAGCAGGGAGGTGCAACAGGGAAGCAATCAACCAAGTGCACCAAACCCCAGCACGCCCAAAAGGCCTAGGAGTTAGACGTCCAATCCCTCTCCAGTGGAGGGAGGAAAGAAGAAAGTGAAGGTGGGACAACGGGGGGATGCTGCAGTGTTTTCGGGCACATACGACGATACCCTTCGGCAAAAAATAGCCATTGTCCCAGTCAGTTACCCAGAGAGACAACTCTCGGAAGAGATGGTGTTGGAGCTGGAGGAACTGTTCTTCTCAGAACTGTTGTCCGCTGAGACGGAGAGTGGGGATAGAGGGTTCAGGACAGCATACTTAGAGAGGGGGCGCTAAATGTTGTATGCTCCTCACGGGAGAGCCTGGAGTGGGTCTTTCGGGTCCTGCCAAGCTTCACCCTGAGTGAGGGGGTAAAGTTGAGGGCAGGGCCACCTAAGGAGATCTTTTGCATTGCAAAAGTTTCAATGTGGGTGCCCAAAACCTACAATGACAAGGAGCCGGAAGAGATCCTGAAGTTGGTCAAAACCCAGAACCCTGGGATAGTTCAGGATACTTGGAAGATGATTGTTAGGAAAAGGGAGGATGCAGGTCTTACCCTTATCCTGTATATAGGAGAGGGCTCCCTCAGGGCACTGCGTAACAACAACCTGAGGGTGAATGTGAGGCTGAAACAGGCCACGTTCAAGGTTGTCTCTAGTCCTGGGGCTGCTTTGCGGACTCAGGCAACTGCTAAGTAAGCAGAACGATGATCAAGTTCCTCCAAGTGACCCTACAGCACAGCAGGGTGGCTAGTGCTGCCATGTGTAGGATGCTGGACAGGGGAGAGGTGGACTTGGTGCTCATCCAGGAGCCATGGATTTCTGGAGGACGAATATGCGGGCTGGCGACATCTGGAGGTAAGTTGTTTTTACGATAAGAACTCCGGTGCTCCCAGAACGTGTATCCTGGTCAGGAGGGGGTTGAGTGCTTTTGTACTAACGGACTTCTGCTGCAGGGACTTGATAGCAGTGATGGTGGAGCTGCGGGCGGAGGGGAGGATGAGGAGGCTGAACCTGGCCACGGCATATCTTCCCTTTGACTACGCGGGGGCTCTACCAACACAAGAGCTGAGGAGGCTGGTCGAGCACTGCGGGGCTGTGGATGAGGAGCTGCTGGTGGGGATGGATGCTAACTCCCATCGCACTTCGTGGGGAAGTACAGGTACCAACACTAGAAGTGAGGAACTTTTAGCTTATCTTAGCTCTAAGAATTTACTTGTCTTAAATCAGGGGGAAGAACCGAAGTTTGTCACTAGGGCCAGACGGGAGGTCCTGGACATTACGGTGGCATCGAACCAGATGGCTAGGTATGTACTAAATTGGCATGTGTCGGATGAACCATCTTCTTCTGACCACAGACATATTAGGTATGATAACTCCCTCAATCCAGCCATGCTTCGGCCAACCAGGGATCCAAGAAGAACAGACTGGAACTCCTACAGGAGGGACCTGGGTTTTTGGATTGAGGAGGCTGGATTGGAGTATGGTGGGAGGAGAGAGCTAGAAGACTCTGCCACATTGGTTGGCGAGGCTATAGTAGAATCATTTACTGATAACTGCCCTCTCAGTGAGGGGAGAAAAGTAGGGGATCCGTCATGGTGGAATAAGAAGCTAGCCAAACTTCGGAAGACCACCAGGAGACTCTTTAATAGAGCAAAAAAGAACGGGGAGTGGGACCAGTATAGGAAAACACTAACTGAATACAACATGGCAATTAGAGAAGCACGCAGGAAGTCCTGGAAGGAATTTTGTCAAGAGATTGACAAAACTCGGGAAGGGGCACGACTGTATAAAGTGCTCTCTAAGGACCCAGTTAACCCGGTGGGGATGCTAAGAACCCCACTGGGAAATATAACAAAAACTGCAGCGGAAACTGTGGAAGAATTAATCAGAACACATTTCCCTTGCAGTACTCTGAGGAAACTTGGGGGAGCAGACACTGAATCAGTTGCCAAACCCTCCACAAGACGTGGTAAGAGGGAGGACTGGGAAGTGGCAAGGAGGATAGTAACTCCACAAAGGGTAAGATGGGCTATAGGCACATTTAAACCCTACAAATCTCCAGGTCAAGATGGGATCTACCCTGTGCTGCTGCAGCAGGGAATGGATATGCTGGTGCTGGTACTTACTAAACTATACAGGCTAAGCATTGCTCTAGGGCATGTGCCGGCAGCCTGGAAATCTAGTAAGGTGGTCTTTATACCTAAGCCCACCGGTAACCAATCGGAAGGGAAAGGATACAGACCTATTACACTCATGTCCTTTATTCTTAAGGGACTTGAAAAATTGGTTGATAGGCATATTAGGGGGGGGGGGTTGCTTTGGCCATAAAACCACTGCATTGGAACCAGTATGCTTATCAACCGGGGAAATCCTGCGAGGGAGCTTTCCACCAAATGGTTGGTAGGATAGAGCAAATGATCGCTAAGAAAGGTTGTGCCATTGGTGCCTTCCTCGATATTGAAGGGGATTACAATAACCCCTCAGTGGAGACGATGGTAAATGGTGCAAGACGTCTCATGGAGTGGATGCGACCACTTGTGGCTGGATAAGTTCCATGTTAACAAACAGAAGCATTTCTGTAGAGGTGGCAGGGGAGGTCAACAGGCAGGGCCGGAGACAAATCTAGGCTGTGCACAGGAGGGAGGGGTTCTCTCTCCTCTGTTGTGGTGCCTAGTGGTTGACAACCTTATTGAACTCCTGAATGAACAGGGGTACTTCTGTCTGGGATATGCGGACGACATAGTTGTTCTGATCCTGGGCAAATTCCCTGATACAGCCCTTGAGGTAATCAAAAATCCTCTACGACTGATTGAAGAGTGGTATAATAAGGAGAACCTTAGGGTAAATCCGAAAAAGACTGCTCTTATTAACTTCACCAGACAGCGAAAAGATCTGACGACCAGGATGCCTCGCTTGTTTGGTGAATACCTTGAGTTTGTGGGGGAGGTGAAGTACCTGGGAGTTACTCTGGACAGGAAACTCACCTGGAACCCACATCTTAAAAGGACAGTTAACAGGGCCAAAAGGGCACTGATGACAGTGAGAAGAATGGTGGATAAGAAATGGGGACTGAAGCCATCAATGATGCACTGGATGTATCTGAGGGTGATAAGACCTATGATTACCTATGGAGCTCTGGTGTGGTGGACAAAGGCCAACCAGGCACAGACAAGAGCTCAAGTGAGCTCTATCCAGAGATTGGCCTGTTTGTGCACACTGGGAGCGATGTCAACTATACCTGGTGCAGCAATGGAAGTAATGTTTAACCTCCCCCCCCCTTGAGCTTGTCCTTAGGGGAGAGGCGAGGCTGGCGGCATAGAGATTGCGCAACTCGAACAACTGGGCTAATCTCCCAGATGTTTCGGGACGCGTGGTCAAAGAACCCGTCTTGGAAATGGGCAGTGACCACCTTACTCGAACGTTTGCACCTGACCAGGCCCACCAAACTATGATGGAATGGTCAGGGTCAGTAACATTGGGAGCTCAGATCTGGTACACAGATGGCTCCAAGATGGACTTCGGCACTGGAGCGGGGGTGTATTGTAAAAACCTAAGGGTAAAACTAGTGTTTTCCTTGGGGAGGCATACCTCTGTCTTTCAGGCCGAAATATATGCTATAAATGCCTGTCTGGGAGAGATAGCGAGAAGGGGAACACACGGGACCCGGATTGCTATTTTCTCCGACAGTCAGGCAGCAATTAAGGCACTAAACGGACATGTGGTCACCTCGGCCATAGTTAGGGAGTGCCTAAATAACCTAGATGCCCTGGCAAGGTACAATCAAATCAAGATAGGTTAGGTGCCAGGGCATAGGGGAATATTTGGAAATGAAGCCGCAGATGCGCTGGCCAGAGAGAGGCCTTCGACTCCCCTGATTGGACCGGAGCCGGCGGTAGGTATTTCCAAATCCATGGTTAAGATTGCAGTGCGAAGATGGATGGCTGAAAGACACTGTGAGCACTGGATCAGGGCTGAAGGGATGAGACACAGTAAGCTAACCCTTAGGAAACCTTCCTTGGGGCTGCAGAAGAGTCTCGTCTATCTGTCTAGACAGGAATTGAGGATAGCCACAGGTCTACTCACGGGACACTGTGGACTAAGGAAACATTTGCATAAAATGGGTATCTACAAAGATGAACCAGTGTGCAGATTATGCGGTCAAGAACTGGAGACTGCCACACACATCATTTATAGATATGAAGCACTTGCCGAGAGGCGCTTCAACCTCTTTGGTGATAGTACAGCTCTGGTGGATGCTGAAGGTAAAACACTAGTCAGGAAACTCCTAAACCTGGTAAGAGGGAAGGGGCTATTTGACTAGATCAGGGAGGTAAGTACAATATGCCTTAAGGTAGCGGTGCTTCGGGCAGTTTAAACCTGCTCCCAAGTTAAAAAAAAAAAAAAAAAAACAGACCTTCATTATATACATATTCCTCAGAGAATGTTTACACGGATGCACTCAAACCGTTGCTGAGGGATTTTACTCTGCCATACTTTGTTGGCTTCCAAACATTACAATGTAGAGCCCTAGATGCTGTAATAGTTGCAATAAAGCCTCTTTACCAGGAATTACCAAAGCCTAACATGCTCAGAGAATGTTTACACGGATGCACTCAAACGTTGCTGAGAGCTTTAACGCTGTCATAATTTGTTTGCTTGCAAACCTTACAATGTAGAGCCCTCGATGCTGTTATTAACTTCACAGACGGCTTGACTAAGTAACGTCAAATTTTTACACATTATAATATACATATTCATGTATTTACAAAATCCCTGCTACTTTCATAAACATATGCTTAGAGAGAGGTGTTGATCATATACCGTAAAATATAAATTAGAAAAATACACATTAAAAAAAATTACGTTGTATTTAATTTTTTGACCAATAACTTTAAAATAACTGAATTTGAGCGCAATTATCTATAGAATAGCTGGTAAACATTTTATTGTTGTCTCTTTAGCAGTTTCTGAGGTAATGGGACAAACACTACTGCCAAATACTTAAATTGCCTACCATGTGTTGCATAAGGAGGTACGTCTCCCCTAAAAACGTATATATAAATATAAATTAGACAGTTTGAATTAAAGGTCAATTAGTGCAGAGTTTTATTAGGATGTTTCCAATTGAATATAGGCCTAAACTAATCATTTTAAATCCATTATAACAACTCAAAGGCAAAACGTTTCTAACGCTAAATACAACTTTAAAATTGGGGGGGGGGTGATGTTGATCGCCTGCTCGTGGTGCCCCCTGCGTAATCTAAACGATCAACCAAAGGTTCACCTCTAAACACGCTGATCAGAATGACTATGAACCTTACCCAAAATGGCCCTTTTCAGGGCTCCGACACTAGCTTTCGCATCATCTTCTGGAATGCAGGAGGCCTCTATGTTAAATTTGTACAATTCAAACGTCTACCATGCCGACGTGGATGTTTACTTTATAGTTGAAGCAGGAGCAGCTACAGAAACTCCTGACTTTTATCAGACAAAGGGCTACGCAGTCACTGCTTCAAAGAGATCACGACGAATAGCATCTGGTATCTATATAGGGGTCAGAGATGGTCTCACGGCAAATTATAAGATCATACATGAGATGGATGATAAAGATAAACTGGAAGCTGTTTTGATTGAAACATGGAAAAACAAACATTTTAATATTGTCAGTCTCTATAATCCCCCAGGAAATGTGTTGAAGAAATAGAGAGAACCATCCAACCTAATAGCATAATTATTGGAGATTTTAACAGTCCGTCACCGAGATGGGGCTACACACATTTATCACCGGCTGGAAAGATAACCCAAAAATTAATCAATAACAATCAACTCCAAGTCATAGATACCCTCCAACATTCTTATCATATACTGGAAATTTATCAAGACCGGACTTAGTAATAACCCATCTAAATATTGCTGACAGAACCAATGCAAAACTACTGGAGGATGCAGGCGATTGTGGCCATAGAGCTAACTCATAACCATAGAGACAAATAAAAGCGAATACATAATTACCCGAGCTCCTAGGTGGAATTTTAAGAAAGCAGACTGGAGCAAATATCGAAGAGTTACAGATGAGGCTCTGGGTAATTTAGCGCTTCCAGAAATACCCGACAAAGCTACCCGCCTTATTAATCAAATAACTATCGAATGCGCTCTTAAATGTGTACCGAAAAGGGCAAGTAAAAACGTTTAGACCCTACTGGAATGCAACGCTAACCTCGCCAAAGAAAAAACGCAATCGATCACGTAAAATAGCCGAAAGAACAAAAACTCAACAAGATTTGACATGCCTTAGAAAACACCAAGCTGAATTACACCACGAAGTAAAGACATCCAAACGATTGGCCTTCAAATCATTTATTGCTAATTTAGACTACCGGAAGGATGGCACCAAAGCCCATCGCTATATATCTCGGCTAAATAACCATGCCCCCAAAAAAATTCGACAGCCTATACAGTACTCAGGTAAATCCTTGCACGAAGCTGCAAATGCACTAAGTAAGCATTACGCCAACATCAGCCGCACAAGTGTGGATAAAACCGTCACTAAGACGCTGCGTAAAACGCCAATACCATCTTGCCTCGAAGAGAAGACACACGAACTCTTCACATCACCTTTTACAATCACCGAACTAGAATTGGCTCTAGCACAAACCAAACTTTAAAAAGCTGCAAGTATTGATGAGATATATCCGGAATTCATTGTCAACTTGGGAGACGAAGCCAAGAAAACCTTTCTAGCCTTCGTGAACCTGCCCTGGAAACATTATGTACCTCAGCAATGGAGAAAAGCCGAAATATTACCTGTTCTGAAAAAGGATAAACCCCCTGATCAACCCGAAAGTTACAGGCCTAGATCCCTCACCAGCGCTAGCTGTAAAGTGGCAGAAAAGATGGTGGTCCACCGACTTAATCAGTACATCGAACAAAAAGGCATGCTAGACAATGCTCAAGCCGGGTTTCGAAGACACCGTAGTACTATGGATCATGTAATGAATTTTACACAAAACGTCAAAGATGGATACCACAAAAGGATGTCTACTCTGGCAGTTCTAGTGGATTTCAAGGCCGCCTACGATACCGTGTGGAGGCCAATGCTTTTACACAAATTGGCAACAAATGGCATATCCGGAAACCTTTTTAGGTGGATCAAATCGTCGCTCTCACAAAGACTATTTCAAGTGCAAAACAGCAACCGAAAGTCGAGATTTCGTATTCAAAAACAAGGCCTCGCTCAAGGAGCTGTGCTTAGCTGCACGCTGTTTAACATCATGATTGATGTCGTACTTGACGCCGTTAAGGATGTGACAGGAATCAAAGCACTATTATATGCGGATGACTTACTTATGTGGGCAACGAGCAGCAGTATCCTAGCGCTTGAAACAGCATTAAATGATGCTCTCAGAAAGTTGGAAATGTGGACCAGTTATAATTCGATGACGGTTAGCTCCACAAACCACTTTTCAACTGTTCACGCTTTCCACCAAAGTACCCCGCATCTCTTTGTATTACAAAATCTATCTGTTGGAAGAAAGTAGTCTCTCCAAATGTCTGGGTGTAGTACTTGATAGACTTCTGACATGGGGTCCTCATGTCGAACAGTGCGCGGAAAAAGCAACAAAAAGGACTAAAATATTAAAAAGACTGACAGCTACAACATGGGGAGCCAGCCAGGATGTCCTAATAACTACCTTTAAGTCATATATCAGACCTGTCCTTAACTACGGAAGTGAAGTGACCATCACAAGCAACCGTAACACCCTGAGTAAAATGGACATCGTTCAGAACACAGCGTTAAGGATCATAACGGGTGCACCTAAATCCACACCCATTGCAGCAATGGAGGCACAAACGAAGTGTAGCTCAATGGAAAGCCATAGAGAGAAAATAGCTCTCCGATTCTGGCAGAGACACAGAGGAGTACACACTCATTGGACAAGCTACAGACAAGCCACGGCCCGACTGAAGACTCAAATAACCCCAATGGCGTACTATGAGAGGGTGGCCTTGAAGTATGGAATAGCCTTAGAGAAGCCAGCACTGCTTACAGATTACCGCGAGTTTTTCCACAATTTACTAAAAGCTAATTGTGGATTGAAGAACTACAGTCAGTCGAAATCAGCATCCCTGGACGTAGAACTGAGACAAGCAGCCCTGCATACAATCAATGAAGAGTACCCACAATCAGAATGGGGACATATATACACTGATGGATCTTCAATACCGGAAACAGGTACAACAGTCGCAATTTTGAGGGATACCTACCAGTGGGAACTCCCCAGACCAACTACGATGGAGAAATAGCAGCAGTACAAGCAGCAGCAGCCGAACTAAACAAAATAGCCCCTACACAGGCAGTTTTCTTCATCGATTCACAAGTGGTTATCTGAAACCTATCGCGCAATACAGATACAGACTACAAAAGAACAATGGAGACAAGAAAAGCCCTGGAACACCTGGCGAATGGGAGTTGGCTTATAGCTTTACAATGGATCCCAAGCCATGTTGGCATCTATGGAAATGAGAGGGCAGAATTTCTGGCCAAGAAAGGCACATCCATGGCACAACCTATTTGCATGCCTTCGCTGCAAAACATGAAAGCCCTCATCAGTGCAACTATCGACCGGGCCAGCAAACTGCACCTTACACAGCAATCAACAGGAAGATAATGAGAAAACCTAGTCACCACAGGGCCCATCGACCACAGACTTCCACGAGCTATAGGCGTTGCCAAGTTCAGAATGCAAATGGCTATCTGGCCGACCATCTACATCGCATCGATGTGCTCCCAACACCGGAATTCCCTCTCTGTGGACAATACGATGGATGCGGATCATCTGATGAAGTGCAACGCGCCATTCCGGAGATGATGATGACCCACTGGTTCGACTATACTGGTCAGCGCGTCACCAAATGGCTCAACAGCCAAGGGTGGGCGTTGGCTGGTAAGTAAGTAAGTACAACTTTAAAATGGTTTTTTTACAATTCTATATATAAAAATTCTTTAATTTGAAGAATTTACAAACGAAGGAATCAATTAAAAGCTAATATCCTACATTTTGCTCAATTACCAAACTTTATTAATAATAATATATTAACCAAATTATAATTATAAAAATATACATACAGCCACGTTAATAAATACATTACAATATTGTTTGGCAGTTTAGGTTTACATGAGAATTTAATTAGTGTCTGCAATTACTAAACTAAAATCTCGTGAATAAAAGAAACTTACATTCGGTTACATAGAATCTACAGTTAAAATGAAACATTAAATTTAATTACTTAAATATCAACAGTTCTGAATAACTCCCAGTTATATTACAACAATCATACATCTCACTCACGTTCATTTATAATTATTTGTGAGTCGGAAAAGATAACCTAGAACAAGTATAACTCTGGCGACTAAAACAGCTGATCAGTAGTTGGTTATTGTTGGCCTGTTGCTTAAACAATTGATGAGGAATTTGTTCATCTGTGGCCGGATAACATCGATTTAGGTAAAAAATAGTGTTTGATAAAATAAAAAGGTATTTAGACTTCTAGATTTAACTAAAAGTGAGGAAATGAAAATAAGAAAAATTCAAGTAGGTTTACACATTATTTTCCACATTCAACAGTTATGTTAAATCACAATTATGATTGATAGAGGCGTCGTTATGCTGGCCCCGAAAAGGGCCGATTCGTCTTCTTCTGCTTTTAGGTTGTGGCACGGTTATAGACGAAGAGCTGTAGTTCATTTAGCATTACCCAGGGTACACCGCGTGGAGGCGAACTACTTTGTACCCCAAAGAAAGACCTGAATACAGTTCAAAACAATGCATTGAGACTGATATGTGTTGCTTAGAAGTCTACCCCAATTGCAGCGTTAGAGATTCAAACAGATATTGAACCCCTTAACGCTCACAGGGACAAGGCTGCTATCAAATTCTTCGAAAGAGCCTTAAGAACCAACGATGACTTCTGGAAGAAATACAGATGCGCAAACCAAAGGCTTAAAACCCAAGTCACATGGTAAAAGCCGCAGAAGTAAGAAGACGACATGGATTGGAAGAATCAGAGCGACAACCTTTCAAGAAAACGAAATATATAAAGGAAAGGAGCGAAATACCATCGTGCACATCAATACCTGGTGTAAGCCTGAGAAAAGCCGACATCCAAATCTGCGAACTCAAAGTACTAACAGAAGCTATGATCAACGAGAGGTATCCGGCCGACGAATGGCTGCGTGTGTACGCAGATGGATCGGCAATGCATGACGCATGCGGAGCCGGATATTTCTCCTCAATTGGGCAGAAATCAATAGCAGTGGAGAAAAACGGAACCAACTTCGAAGGAGAAGTGACCGCCATCGGCGAAGCGGCCAGAGAGATTCTTCTGTCGGCCAACGCCAAGAAGGTAGTTTTCCTCTCGGACTCAACATCCGCGATTCAGGCGATCGCCTCCCCAAAGCCACAAGAAGGGAAGGAAATAAACAACTGCCAGAAAACACTCCGCATGTTGCAGAAAACAACACAGATCGCAGTACAATGGGTGCCGGGGCACTGTGACATCAGAGGAAACGAAAAAGCAGATAGTTTGGCCAAGCATGGCTGCTCCATGGCGCAGCCGATCCTCCCCCTCTCATACCGCAGTGTCTGTCGGAGTATAAACAGCACTATCAGCGACTCCGTGAAACGGGACAGGAAACAAGCTGCTACAGGAAAGCAATGGGAAAAGATCATCCAATCAAGCATACCACTGGATCTTCCGAGAGGCGTAGCCGTGGCTTTGTTTAGGATGACCACTGGACATGACTACCTACAGAGACACCTGCATCGCATGAAAGTGGTAGACACACCAATCTACCCACTCTGCTCCGACAACGAAGGGACGGCAGAGCATCTTACCACATGTGACGGCCTGAAAGATATCTTTCACGAGGAGTCCAGAGAAGGACTCGCTACATTGTACTGGGAGGCACGGCGTCGGATGGCTGAGAGGCCAAGGACGGGCGTTGGCTGAAGTAAGAAGTAAGTACAATTATGATTGATAGCATTACAAATAGCATTTAAAGTTTAAAATGACTAGTTGGAAGTGTAAACAATTACAAAAATAAATTTATTGAAGGTTTAATAAAATAGTAGTACAGTACTACATTGGTATTCCTAAAACATTTGTACTGTATTTAGCTTTGTTGGTAAATGCGTTAATCTGTACTCTAACGGAAAAAGAGTGAACTACTTATAGCTTCACACTGTATAAAATTAAGACTCTAATTTCTGACACGATTTAGCTATTTTTATGAAATATTTGTATGCTATTTACCATTTTATCACAAAATTATTAAAGAAAGGTTTTTAAAATAAGAGTTGGTGTGGAGATTTCATAAACTCGATATAAATTGATAATGTTTTATTGTAATAAAAAGATGTCAAAAACAATCTTCTCGGGCATGCTATTTTTACCCGAGAAGAACAAAGTGCACTACGTTGTATATACACTCTGGGAAGGACCGATGCCTCTAGGTGTCCCACCTGGCCTCCTTGCTCTGTCACTTCACTTGTCAACAAATTGGTCACTTGGAAAAAATCAACCTAGAGTCGAAACTATAAAAAGTAGATGGGTAAATTTTCAGTGTATATTCCGTTCATAATATAGACTCACACTAAGAAAGAATTTTTGCAACATTCGATTTTAAAGGCTACAAATTGCAAAAATTACAATATTATACACGATTGCTTCAATAATCTCTATATAATTACATGTATTTTCGGTTAAATAATACTCTATTATAACTTCGTATTCCCATTCCATAATCTTTATCAATTACTAGTTTTTTTAAAATGTTGTAAATTAACATATAAAGTGACAATTTTAAATGAGTATGTTTAAAATACTCAAGGGCTGCGAGTGAATTAATATTTTTTAACGAGATCCATCCTAAAGTAATACTTTCACAGCTATATTCTATGATATTATAACACAGTGATATTTGTTTGAAAAAAAAGGATTTAAAAAAGTTGTAGCTTATATTTATGAAATTAATTTTGACTATTTTCAAAGTTGTAAACTTTGGGCGTTCGTCAACAAGTCTTATTTTTACAAGTACCGAAAGACTTTTTACATAACCAGATATAATTGTTTTATCAATATCGATTACGCACAGAAATAATTACCAGGTTTTGAAAATGAGAATTTCCCTAAACACAGCCATGCGTAATTAGAAATTTCAAGGCTTTGATAATTTAAAATTACTCAATCATTCTATTATTCTGACATAATAGATCAATTTGAAGCAATTTTTCCAGATGATGTTTACAGAACCATTAGGCTTTGCTTCAATTATCTTGAAATAAAAATCTGATATCTGCAAAGTACAATAGCTAATAAAGTTCTTTAAAACAATGACCAAATTCTTAATTGGAGCGTTTAACTTTAAAAATTGAACAATAAGCAAAGTACAAGGCTACCAATTATCAATAATTTTATTATACTAATTGCACTAGTATTCTGCGGTCAACCTTAAAAACTGCAGATTTAATTTGAAGCAAATATAAACAGTTTAGATTTCCTTGTTTACACATACCCTAATCATGAACTTCAACTATTTGTCGATGCTTAATGTGTCCTATGCTAAACGTATACTGAGTGACGGATGTTAGCTCTCTACACCACGACATCGTGCTTGCCGTCTTGCCCACGCAATGCCAGAACTTCCCCTATATCCTTAGGCCCAGCGCACACGGAGCAACTGTTTTGAGACCGAAGTTCCAAACCAGTTGCGCACGCAACTGTTTTGAAACCAAGGCCATGTTAAGGGGTGGGGAATCGCTCACAAGGCGACCGATTTGAGACTGGTCTGCAATCAGTTGAAAATCGATTGCATGAAACTGTTTTCCGCGGTCGCGTTTTGGTTTAGTTGCACAGTTGCACCATATACGGAACTATGTCGGACCAAGAATTTAATTTAAAATTTGTCGGGGAGGTGGAGAAACATGAAATTTTATAATATTATAAACTTCCTGGTTACTCAAAAAAAGAGGAATGGAGAAAGCATGGCAAGATGTGGCCACCCAAGTGAATTTGTCAGGTAAGAAAAGTTGAAATTTGTATGAATAATTTTTTTTTTAATAATTTAATAAATTAGTTATAACAAATAATTAGATTAAATTCTGAAAATAATAATTCGTTATTACAATAATTTCTTGACATAACTCTAACGTACACTTTGATTATAAGTATTATCCGGGGATTGAGGAATTAAATGTATTATTACAAAAATTATTCGCTTGGAGAATTTTATTCTCCCATATTATCTACAACATATTATTTTATGTGTTTACTGCGAATTTCCACTTCCAGGGTAGGGATGCACGCGGAGAAACAAAATAGTTTGCCAAATAATTCCTTAAACAAGTCGCTGAAGAATGTTCGTGTATTGACAGGTTTCGTATTATTATATTTCCTGGTACTTCTGTTGGCCCCCTCAAGTCTTCTGTGCCATGCGGCATATATTCAATCCCCTCTCGTTCCCGTACAAAGTTGTGAAGAATGCATGCAGCTTTTATTATGTTATTCACAGTTGCTGGATCACGACATCGTATGGGACCATTTATCACCGCAAACTTTTCTGCTGCCATTCCAAACACACATTCAATTGTTTTTCTCCCTCGGCTCAATCTGTAATTAAATATCCTCTTCACATTATCGAGCCCCCTGCTCGAATAGGGCCTTAATAGATGGCGTGTCAATGGAAACGCTTCATCTCCTACCAAGTAGTATGGAAACGGAGTCCTGCTATCATCGTATTGCAAGGGAGAAGATGAAGTGATGACAAGGCCCCCTGCTCGAATAGGGCCTTAATAGATGGCGTGTCAATGGAAACGCTTCATCTCCTACCAAGTAGTATGGAAACGGAGTCCTGCTATCATCGTATTGCAAGGGAGAAGATGAAGTGATGACAAGGCCCCCTGCTCGAATAGGGCCTTAATAGATGGCGTGTCAATGGAAACGCTTCATCTCCTACCAAGTAGTATGGAAACGGAGTCCTGCTATCATCGTATTGCAAGGGAGAAGATGAAGGGATGACAAAGCCCCCTGCTCGAATAGGGCCTTAATAGATGGCGTGTCAATGGAAACGCTTCATCTCCTACCAAGTAGTATGGAAACGGAGTCCTGCTATCATCGTATTGCAAGGGAGAAGATGAAGGGATGACAAAGCCCCGTGCTCGAATAGGGCCTTAATAGATGGCGTGTCAATGGAAACGCTTCATCTCCTACCAAGTAGTATGGAAACGGAGTCCTGCTATCATCGTATTGCGAGGGAGAAGATGAAGTGATGACAAAGCCCCGTGCTCGAATAGGGCCTTAATAGATGGCGTGTCAATGGAAACGCTTCATCTCCTACCAAGTAGTATGGAAACGGAGTCCTGCTATCATCGTATTGCAAGGGAGAAGATGAAGGGATGACAAAGCCCCGTGCTCGAATAGGGCCTTAATAGATGGCGTGTCAATGGAAACGCTTCATCTCCTACCAAGTAGTATGGAAACGGAGTCCTGCTATCATCGTATTGCAAGGGAGAAGATGAAGGGATGACAAAGCCCCCGTGGGTAATCCACCAGTTCAACGCACAGATTTTGAAAATACCTCCATCGCTATTACGTCCAGCAAAACCTGGTTCAATCATGGTGAACTTGCCATCCACATCGCAACAGGCCATGAGCACCTTAGAGTGGAAGTGCTTGTAATTATAGTTTTCTGAACCCGTGTGTGGAAACTTTTCAATTCGTATGTGCTTCCCATCCAAGGCTCCGATGCAATTGGGAAGGTTCCATATTGCCTCAAAACGATCTGCAATATATTTTAAGTGCTCTTCTGTAGGTACAGGCATATAAATATCCTTCAGTGCCTCCCAGATGATTTTTGTAGTTTCTTTAATAATTTTCCCTACTGTGCTCTCACCTCTTGCAAAATACATTGACAATGACACGAATGTTTCACCTGTAGCCAAATACCTGTGAAAAGTAAACAAAGAAAATCAAGTAAAATAATAGTTCGGTAATTGAACTAAGTAACATATTAATTATGTAGACAGAAATAATTAATCAAAATACGACATAGTTCTATTTTTAATGTTAATATTGTTAATTTTGCAATATTTGATTTCAGCTGCTGAATGTAAAGAGAAATGGCGTAATCTTCGCACAGTTTTTATGCGAAAAATGAAACCCCCACCAAGTGGAAGTGGAGCAACGAAAAAGGCGTACTATTTGGCAGACGCGATGCAATTTTGTTTGCCGTACATAAAAACATCGGCTCCTCCTTCATCTGGAAATTTGCCACCAGTGCCTCTTCACTCAGCTGGAGATAATGTGACTGATGAGACAGAATCATGTGCTAATCGAGCCTCCCAGACTGATTTGGCACGTCCTACACAGTCTTCACAACCATCATACTCCAATTATTCAGCACCACCTTCACCGTTCCAACCGACTTTCAGCTCTGAACAAACTTCTCCAAGAGAGTGTGAAGTGACCACTCCAGCTAACAAAAAGAGGTCACAAAAGAAGCAATCAGTGGCTGAAGCAGATCAATGTGTAGCAGAATATTTCAGGGCTAAAAAAGCTAAGCTTCTGTCGAACGAAGCAGAGGCAAGCCACCAAAAAATTGACAGACAAGAAGGCCTCAAAATGTTCCTTCTAAGTTTAATGCCTGAGTTGGAAGACTTGAGCGATTCACATATTAAATTGTTTAAACGACGGGTTTTAAGCCTCATTGACGAAATATCCAGCCCCCAATACCAACATCAGAATCAGGTGGGAACACTGCAGCCTTTGTTTTCGCCGAACTCTCATTCAACGTCAAGCACTTCGACGGCAACTAATTTTTACAATGCCTTCTCGGAAAATGATCCTTAATAATATTTTTTATATCAATTTGCATAGTTTTTATTATTTTATAATTGTATTGTATACAAAATTAGTTTTCTTTTCAAATATTTTAAGTTATGTTATAAGAAGTATAATAAATATATTATTAAATTAACTTGATAAATATATTATATTCAAGCTCACCTCAGAGTAATCAATATTCTTTCTCCTGCAGGTACACATTCCCTCATATTTGTGTCCATCTTCTCAATATGAGGGCCAACTAGCCTTGATAATTCTAAGTAAGAATCTTTGGACATTCTATAGAAAGCTATAAATTTTCTATCGCTCTGCGGCCGTTCTTCTGCTGCTATGAACAACCTTGAGTTTTTATTTTCCTTTATGTAAGGATGGATCCAATGCTTTTTTTGATACCTGCGAAGTCTCCGATATTGCAAATAATCTAAAACATCTTCCTCGTCAGAACTTGACATCGCAAACGCTCCACTGCACGAAATGAAATCAACTGATTTCACGTTTGTGTGCGGACAATAGTTTCATTTTGGTTTCAAACTTGTCGCAAGTAAAACCAGTTTGCAACTAAGGTCTCGAAACAGTTGCTCCGTGTGCGCAGGGCCTTAATCCTATACAGTCCTATCCACCCTAACGTATTCCTCGTCTTTAAGAAAATGTAAAGGATTAACAACTCTTTAGGTTACTTCAGACACGCCATCTTGCCAAGGCAATGCCAGCACTTCCCCTATACAATCCTATTCACCCTAACGTATTCCTCGTCTTTAAGAAAATGTAAAGGATTAACAACTCTTTAGGTTACTTCAGACACGCCATCTTGCCAACGCAATGCCAGCACTTCCCCTATACAATCCTATCCACCCTAACGTATTCCTCGTCTTTAAGAAAATGTAAAGGATTAACAACTCTTTAGGTTACTTCAGACACGCCATCTTGCCAACGCAATGCCAGCACTTCCCCTATACAATCCTATTCACCCTAACGTATTCCTCGTCTTTAAGAAAATGTAAAGGATTAACAACTCTTTAGGTTACTTCAGACACGCCATCTTGCCAACGCAATGCCAGCACTTCCCCTATACAATCCTATCCACCCTAACGTATTCCTCGTCTTTAAGAAAATGTAAAGGATTAACAACTCTTTAGGTTACTTCAGACACGCCATCTTGCCCACGCAATGCCAGCACTTCCCCTATATCCTTAACCCTATACAATCCTATCCACCCTAACGTATTCCTCGTCTTTAAGAATATGTATAGGATTGACAACTTTTTAGGCTTACTTCAGACACGCCATCTTGCCCACGCAATGCCAGCACTTCCCCTATACAATCCTATTCACCCTAACGTATTCCTCGTCTTTAAGAAAATGTAAAGGATTAACAACTCTTTAGGTTACTTCAGACACGCCATCTTTCCAACGCAATGCCAGCACTTCCCCTATACAATCCTATCCACCCTAACGTATTCCTCGTCTTTAAGAAAATGTAAAGGATTAACAACTCTTTAGGTTACTTCAGACACGCCATCTTGCCCACGCAATGCCAGCACTTCCCCTATATCCTTAACCCTATACAATCCTATCCACCCTAACGTATTCCTCGTCTTTAAGAATATGTATAGGATTGACAACTTTTTAGGCTTACTTCAGACACGCCATCTTGCCCACGCAATGCCAGCACTTCCCCTATACAATCCTATTCACCCTAACGTATTCCTCGTCTTTAAGAAAATGTAAAGGATTAACAACTCTTTAGGTTACTTCAGACACGCCATCTTGCCAACGCAATGCCAGCACTTCCCCTATACAATCCTATCCACCCTAACGTATTCCTCGTCTTTAAGAAAATGTAAAGGATTAACAACTCTTTAGGTTACTTCAGACACGCCATCTTGCCCACGCAATGCCAGCACTTCCCCTATATCCTTAACCCTATACAATCCTATCCACCCTAACGTATTCCTCGTCTTTAAGAATATGTATAGGATTGACAACTTTTTAGGCTTACTTCAGACACGCCATCTTGCCCACGCAATGCCAGCACTTCCCCTATATCCTTAACCCTATACAATCCTATCCACCCTAACGTATTCCTCGTCTTTAAGAATATGTATAGGATTGACAACTTTTTAGGCTTACTTCAGACACGCCATCTTGCCCACGCAATGCCGTACCTTGCGAAATATGCGTACAGGAGGAAACAATAGCAATTGACGATGGTTAGTGGTAATTCTGATATGTGAAAAACGAGTAAAAACAAACTCCCGATACACCTCGAGTCATACGAGTAAACCTCTAAACTAGAGTAAAACTTGTTTAAATAGGAATTGCAAGAGACTGAAAATATTTTTGGAATTGGAGAAGTTTCCGCAATATACAAATGACATTATTTAAAGTCATAAGTACTGCAATAATTTTAGTTCCTGCAGAGCAATAGGATTACATAACTGTCAATGAGAGAAGCTGTTTACTGTAGAAATAATATGGTACAGGTTCTACTTCTAATAAACTAAATCACTACACTACACATTCAGGAAATATAAATAAACTAGGCACTATCTAAGCATAAATAAACTATAGCCTATTCATTTTACACGAAAGTTACCCTAGTCCATATTATTCTGATTATTTCAAAAAGTGTAACAAAGAAACTTCCAACTTTTTTTAGTTTTTTCCCGATTGGATACAAGACATGACGTCTCTTACGCTTTGTAGGGCCTCTTCATGAGTATATTTTGGACCTCCAATCTTCTGGGTGCTTTTTCATCGTCCCCATCGTATTCGTCCTCCTCCTCTTCATTTTCGGCAGTTCTTGTGGTGACTAAAAATCTGCTGGCGATTTTTATGTGTGGCTATGATGTGTGCTTGGAGTGCGATGATGTCTGAGAATACTTATTCTTGGAATCAAAGAAGACATCGAACAACAAACACTGTAAAATGATGACATCTCAAGTTCAACTTCACACTTTTGAACCCTAAA
Organism: Prosapia bicincta; assembly: GCA_036971475.1. NCBI lineage: Eukaryota > Metazoa > Arthropoda > Insecta > Hemiptera > Cercopidae > Prosapia > Prosapia bicincta. The sequence goes on along the minus strand of JBAIZL010000419.1, from coordinate 1,508,172 downwards.
CCAGGAGTAAAAGACGACGTTTACTGTTTGAAAAAAGAGGCTGAAACTGCGACTCATATGCACTTGAGACTGTTGCTCTTGAAAGAGAAAGAACAAAAACACACACACACATACATACACACACACACACACACACACACACACACACACACACACACACACACACACACACACACACACACACACACACACACACACACACATATATATATATATATATATATATATATATATATATATACACACAGGTTTGATGAAAAGTGTTTCTTATAACCCTAAGAGTGACCCAATTTATTAAACTTCTTTCTGAATGTTACTACCAAGGAGTCTTTTGTTATAACTCCAATTTATAATTGCTCTACAATTATAATTAAATTGCCTATTTTAATTACAAATAAATGTTTTTATATAATAAATAAATTGGTTCCTCAGAAACGTAAATAATTGCTTTCGAAAATTACAAACAAAAATTTTATTTAAACCACAATCATTATAAAAAAAGCCAATGCCTATTTAGGTCAACAAAATTTATTTTAGTAAATTTTAATTAAATAATGACAATTATTATAAATATCATAGCTATATACACATGCGGAATCTCAATATTATTTGGCAAAATAGGCAATGAATTCGTTATTAAAAATGATTAATGTAATTAATTAGTGCCATCCATTAAAAATGAAAAAAATGTATTTACTTGGAGTGAATGATCAAATTATTTTATGAACGGTTGAAAATTTGAACAAAATGTATAAATACATACCGGGATATTGTGAACTAATATTAGGAATTAAAATAGATAATATATCTGGGAATTGTAAAATAATTTTAAAAATATACCTTTTTATACAAATAGGCTATGTCTAAGGGTTTCGAACAATATTTCTAGGTTTTTATAATTTTAATTTTTCGGCTTTAATTGAAATATAATATGTATTAATATTTAAATTTATGTCTTTAGTTTTGCCAATGCATTTGGTTTCATATATTTTTATAAATAATTTACAAAGCTATAAATAAACAAGGGTAAAATATCTTAAATAATAGTGGTGTCTATAAACTATTCTGTAAACTGAATGTGAACATATTGGTCAGTTGGTTTAAGGAATTAACTGTGTAATTAAAGAGCGTTTATACTGGGAAGAATAACTGAAAAACTCGTGTAATATCAATTTACTAACAATATTAATATTAATATTACGTTTAATAATAAACTTTTACATATTTAAAATAAAAGTAAGATATTAAACAATTTGGGTTTCTTGAAATCATTTACTGTTATTGTTAGTTTACCCATTCCTAACAAAAACAAATCCTACTTACATAAATAAACGTAATATTCCTTCTGCAACTATAAAATCTATTTCCGATTGCATTTCAGTGATCCGCTTAGCGTTTATTCTACCCTTTTCTCACTCCCACACAGGTGCGCATCCAAGGAGGGGGGGCGATGGGGCGATCGCCCCCCTACCTTCAAAAACTTTGGGTTAAAAATCAACAATATATTATTAAATTAGGATTTTTTTCGATAATTAAGTTATTATATATTCTCAAATATAAAATCCTAACTGTAATAAATATAATAATAATTTTGTAACATTGTAATGCTCTTTGAATAATTACAAAAATAGAATCACTTATCAAATGCTAGTCTATGTTTATAAATACGCTCGAATTTTAACTTAATTTACTTAAGTTAATTCGTCTTTTATTGTAAATAAGAAATAAAATTTTAATTTTTAATTTGAAAATGTGACGCGTTTCCTCGGCCTATCCTCGTAAACGTCTAAACGTTTTAACAACAGATAGCGCTAGTGAAGCTTAGTCTCGAATATATGATTTTCCCATGACGGAGGGTTCTGCTGCCGAATTCGCCAACGATCATGCCGGGTATCGGCCTGTCGTAAGGAGAAGCAGACTCGCCAGTTCGACTCCGGTACCGAAACCACGGCGAAACGAAAGACCGTGGACCCTGTGAAGACTGCCGGCGCTGTTGCCAGCGCAGTGGCTCACAGAGCTCCACAAAAGGTCACTGACTCGCCTATGATCGACTCAGCTGATAACATAAAATCTACCGGGGCAGCGGCCAAAATCCCTGCAATCACGATCTACCCAGATCACCACCGCTTAATTGACATTAGTAAGGAATTCAAGTCCAAATCCAACCCTTACTTTTATTTGGCAACTGAGGTGAAGGATGGAGTGAAGCTCCAAACCAGCACCTACGAAGACTACGTTAACCTCCAGAGGTACCTTGGGGAGAAGGGTGTGCCCCACCACGTATTCCGCCTCGAAGAACATTTAAAGTAGTAGTTCGGGGGGGGGGGGGGTGGATGAATCCACCGAAACAGCGGAGGTCGGAAACGACCTTAAAAGCAGGGGAATGGAGGTCCTCAAAGTGTCCCAAATGAAGGGACACTTTACCAAGGAGCCTCTGCCCATGTTCCTTGTGGAGCTGGGGTCCGAAAAAGACGCCCGTGAAGCAATGGCACTGACCAGTATTTGTTTCATGCGGGTACGAGTGGAAGCTTACAGGCAGCCCACAGGTCCTGTGCAATGCTTCAACCGCCAGAGGATAGGCCATACAACAAGCTGTTGTAAGGCTACTCCTCGGTGCGTTAAATGTGGCAAGGGCAACGATTCCAAGACCTGCACAAAGGATCGAGACCACTTCAAGTGTATCCTCTGCGGGGCTAACCACACCGCGAACTATCGAGGCTGCGCCATTTACAAGTAGGCCGCCAAATCCAAGGCCCAGGCAAAGAAGAAGGTCGATGGGGATAAAACCCCAAAACAAAAACACAGGTGCCTGCTCCACGGTACACAACACCGAACATTTCCTACGCCCAAGCATCTGCTTCGGCTACCTCTGGGAAACCCTTGCAAATTCCACCTCCTACCATTACTTCCCCCAAACCGGCCCTAATTCCAACACCTAACTTACTGACACCCAATACCATTTCTAGCCCTAAGGCAGGGTCATCAACGACACCCCCCGTTCCTAAAGCCAGGGTTAATCCCACGCAAAAGGAACGAGAGGATAAACGCCCCAAGCCCACAAAGGCCAGGACGGTTCTCCAACCCCAGCCAGAATCCCATGTGGCTCCTGCAGCACCCGTTAACCCACCCCTGACCACACCTACCTCGTTCGCTCCTATAGACTGGACGAAAGGAACCTTTGAACCGCTCCTAAGAGTTGTTAACTCTGCTCTGACCTGGGAAGCCTTCACGGGCGGACTGGGTCTTTTCATTGTTAAGACCTTATCCTCACCTCCCAAAACCTTCTCAGAATCCCTGACTTCCTTCATCTAGTACGTCTCTTCTGTCAACCATGGATAGGTTACCGTTCCTGATATGGAATGCCAACGGCGTTAAATATAAAAAAACTAGAGCTTCTTATAGAGCTATATGCAAAGAAACAACTATAAACTAGCGCTTATTACAGAAACATACCTAAACCCCCAAGATAAATTCTCAATGCCAAACTTTAAAGTTTACCGCACTGACAGGACAACTAGAAGCCGCGGCGGTACGGCTATAATGATAGATAAACGCATTAAACCTTTTGAATTGTTTTTGTCCGCACTCACATGCGTTGAAGCAACAGCTATTAGGCTTGAGCTCAACGGCAGCACAACAACACTTGTATCAGAATACAAACCCCCGGGTTCTGTTGATTACACTCGCGATTTAGAAGTCTTCCTACAGACCTCCAGTAGGGTAATAATCGCCGGGGACCTTAATTCTTAACACACATCCTGGGGCTGTAAGTCTACAAACACAGGAGGCCGGCAACTCCAAACCTTCTTACAAAACACAACAGCTATACTGCCGGCCACTCCTGAACAACACACCACAGCACTTACCACACGGAAGACATTTTGGATATAGCTATTGCGAAAGGTCTGCTAGTGTCACCGCAACTTCACGTCGATAGAGATCTGAATTCAGATCACTACCCCGTGATAATGGCGGTTTCTGGAAGCCCTGCTCGCAAAGAGCTAAGGAAGGTGCTGAACTACAGAGCTACAGGGCTGACTGGGAGTTATTCCAGTCCCAGCTGGACATCACTCTACCTGCCATCCTAAATGTCGACTCACCACTGGACATAGACAAAGCCGTCGGTAGCCTTACGACGGCAATACGTACTGCGATTGCTAACGCGGTACCAGTTAAATGTCAGCCCAGACACTATGTACACATACCAAGGCACGTACTACAGTTAATCACCCGGCGAAATAGGATCCGGCGGGCATTGCAACACGGGGTAAACAGATGCGTTCCACACACAACACTTAATCGCTTTAAGAGGCAAATTAGGCGGGAACTAATTCAGTACAAAGTCGATGGCTTCCAAGCGGAATTGGCGACCTTAAACACAACAGATACACCCATCTGGCCGATGATCAAACACTTCACGCGAGAACCGCTGCGCTATCCCCCACTCATCGACCCGAATGGGCAGGTGGGCGACCCGGTCGACAATGTTAATTTGTTTGCTGACACGCTTAAGAGCACGTTCTAACCAAACTACCAACTAGACTTAGAAACAGAACAGTTTGCCTACTGCCCTACATTAGAGCCAAACACTGACACTACAATCACAGAGATAAAGTGGGCAATCTCACAAACAAACTCCAGGAAAGCTCCTGGACCAGACACCATCACCAACACAACGCTAAAAAACCTAACGGAGAAAGCGATCATTTATCTGTCAAACATCTATATTGCTATACTCCGGACACAACACTTCCCAGACGCTTGGAAAGAGGCCAAGATCTTGGTCTTCCCCAAACCGGGAAAAGACCACAGCAAACCTGATTCATACAGACCGATAAGCTTGTTGCGTACGATGGGCAGGGTATTTGAAAAACTTTTGCTCAAACGTATCAACAAGCATATCCATACACACAACATACTGAGGCCAGAGCAATTTGGCTTTAGGACAAAACACTCGGCTACGCATCAGCTGATGAGAGTGGTGGAGCATGCAACCAAGGGTTTCAACAATTACTGCTCGACTGGGATAGTTTTCCTGGACATTGGAAAGGCCTTTGACCGGGTCTGGCACAACGGGCTCTTAGCGAAACTTCGTCACTATGGCTTTCCAGACGGGCTCATACACCTAGTTAGCTCATACTTGTCCAACTGTAAGTTTAGGGTTGATGTAGATCAAGCTCAATCTACACTACGGACTATACGGGCCGGAGTCCCTCAGGTCTCAATTATTGGGCCCGTATTATTCAACATCTACATCAACGACATACCAAGAACAATCAACACACAAGTGGCCATATTTGCAGATGACACCGCGTTATCCGCTCAATCATGGAAACCACATCTAATACACTTATATTTACAGGACCATCTTACAGTACTAGAATCATGGCTGAGCTACTGGAGAGTTAGGGTGAACATGGCCAAGGGCCAGACTTTGCTTCTCTCCAAACGTAGGACACACCAACTCAACACACCATTAAAACTATTAGGCAAGGATATTCACTGGGGGAACCAGGTCAAATATCTGTTAGTCATACTCGACAGAGGCCTGACTTGGGACCCTCACATTACCAACACGTTAAAAAAAGCAACAATTAGATTAACACATCTATATCCTATGCTTAACAGAACAAGCCCACTTTCATTACGGGCGGTCACTACTATATAAGTATCTATGTTGCGCAGCATACTCACGTAGCTTCACCCGTCTGGGGCCATGCAGGTAACACACGCACACGCAGACTACAGTTATTCCAAAACAAGGTTTTGCGAATAATCACGAAGGCACCTAGATGTACAAGATTAACAACTTCTTCACACTGACTTAAAAGTGCCTTTCATCAAACAACACCTCCGACACTTAGCAACAAAGTTCTACAAACAGGCTCACACACATACAACATCAACACTCATTTCCTCACTGGGTAGATATGACAACACCCACGACACACACAGACGGCCGCTGTTCTTACTGACCGCCTAGCTCACACCATACCACCAAAATAAAATATACATAATAAAAAAAACTGCTTCACAGTTATGTTCCAGGTGACGCAAGGGGACATCTCCAGGGAAGCAGCTTAGCCCCAGCGGAAGTACTAATTTGATTGCATGCCTTTTCAGTTTCGAGTAGGCAGCAGAAGAAGAGGTGCATGTAATTCCTGCCATAGACTCACTAACAAGGTATTTGCAAGGTAATACCTCTCCTTATTCCTTAGCATAAGGTGATCCAAGCCCCCAGGGTTCCTGCATGATCTGTCGCGGGATTTTTTCTGGCAGGGTTTCTTTCTTGCCAGGTTTTTTCATCCCGCTCTTAGCGCGATACTTGCCGTACTGTTTCATTTCACTATTTCCTGATTCTCCATAGAAAGAGCTTATGAGCTTGGTAGATGGGCAATCAATCCCATTTCCTTCACTCGCGGTAGGGATGCTAACCGCATTTGCATGTGAGACGGAGGTAGCTCGCTAGAGGTTGGCTGCCACGAGAGCTGGACGGGTTTTGGGGGCTCAGACCCAGGTAAAAAAAAAAAAAAAAAAACATATGATTTTCAATACGTAATATTCGCAGTTGACTCCGGAATTGTTCGTGTCGGAAGAATAACTGCTTCTATTAATTAATAAACAATTTTTATAATAAAATCAATGATATTCTCTAGCCATAAGTGTTATCGAAACTGGAATAATTATTACTAGAGTTTATTATTCAACTACGAACTATTAATTTTAGTATGAATTTAATTTTTACTTGATATTTTATTCCATTGTTAAATAAATAATACTTATAAAAATTAAAATCATTAAATATTTTCAAATTTTAAGCTTTTTGGTTACATGTTTTTACATACACGCACGCGCGCGCACACACACACACACAAATAATATATATATATATATATATATATATATATATATATATATATATAAAGAACATAAGTCAAAATACAAATACAAGAATTATAATTATAATTACGTATGTAATTATAATTCTTGTATTTGTATTTTGACTTATGTTCTTTATTAATACACAAGAATACATATTACGATATATATATATATATATATATATATATATATATATATATATATATATATATATATATATATATATAATGCATCGATCGCTTCCCTCTAAAGCAAGTCGCCTGCCACATCCCGTTAGATAAGTTTTACGAGAAGTTTAAAGACGGTATAGTGCGGACCACGTAATCGTGAATTTTGAGAGATTGCTGTAGGTGAGACGGGAGGTAGAGGGTCAATATAAAATCTTTCCTAAAAATGACAAGTACTGTCAAAACAATCATGGCAATTATAAAACTACTAGTCTCACCAGTTGCTTTCAGAAGTAGTAGTCTCTCAAGGCAAAATTCACGGTTACGTGGTCCTCACTATACTTCACGTTTAGATAAGTAATCCCTCTTAATCGTTAAAACCATTATATACGTTTCAATTGTAAATTAATCCTCTTTAGATGAACTTATTACAAAAATAACTAATTTGGATAATATCTAAGGGTTTAAATGAACAATTTTATTTGTGGTTGAGTGGTGTTACTTGTTTACAATAAAAAAATCACCCCACTATAGCTTTACATTGTAAAGGCTGATAGCTCTATTATGGTGAAGCAATACTAGCCATTCAATAAATTAAATAAAACTTTCTTACGCATCAATGTTTTTCCATCGCAAAGCTGGTTAACTAAATGTTTACAACAAGTGTTCTAAATATAGTTTTTCGAACTTTTAGGAGATGAAAATTTTTGTTAATACAGTTTTTCAAATAATGATTTATTAATTTAATAAAATTAACTAATTTTAATAACTAATTTCACTTTCTATTTTGCCACCTAATGTTGTGATGCTGATATATATATATATATATATATATATATATATATATATATATATATATATACATTTATATTAATTTTAATAAAAAGTAACTAAAATACAATTTTCCGTAATTGACTTTAGTAAGAATTAACTGAACATTTTTTTTATTTAATACTTGTTTCACATTGCAATAATAATGCAAAATCACCTGAAGATGACATTATTTAGATTTCGAAACATGGGAGTAAAGAGTTTTAAACATTTCATTTGTCTGTTTTTGAGCGAAACATTTCTATTAATCATTAACCATAACATATGTAAACTATTCTATAGAAAAGTTATTTTGGTTAACAAAGGAAGACCGTAAAAGATTATTTTACCGCTACTACAAGAAATTAATTATTATAATATAAATATAATATTCAAATAAAAGTATTTTTATGCTTGAATTTTGTAGTCCATTACAATCGGTGAATCCTAATTAAGACTTAAACAATAGCTTATTGTATAGACACTATTGTTCAAGTGATAAATAATATGCTTTTCTGATATACATTCAAAAAGCATTAAAGAATTGTTAGAATAGTTTATAGAATGCAGGTGTCGCACTATTTTATTTAAAAATAAAGGTTTTATAATGTATTAATAAATTCAAGTTTTAATCTTTAATGAAATGAAATTTCCTTACTTACGCAATATCCAACTCTGGAACATACAATATCGATTCTACCTGCTCATGACTTATTGTCTCCGGATTGCTCAGTTTTATTCACAGACGCGTAGAATGTCCTCGCTCCCATCACAGCCAGCGTAAGAAAAGATATATTTCAAATTATATATATATATATATATATATATATATATATATATATATATATATATATATATGTATATGTGTGTGTGTGTGTGTGTGTGTGTGTGTGTGTGTGTGTGTGTGTGTGTGTGTGTGTGTGTGTGTGTGTGTGTGTGTGTGTGTGTGTGTGTGTGTGTGTGTGTGTGTGTGTGTGTGTGTGTGTGTGAGTGTGTGTGTGTGTGTGTGTGTCAGTGTGTGTGTGTGTGTGTGTGTGTGTGTGTGTGTGTGTGTGTGTGTGTGTGTATTAAATTTTAAATATTGTTTTTAAAGCCGTAATTGTAAAATTTGTAACTTACTCACTAAGGTTTTTTTTCATAACAGTAGTAATACAACAAATCGTGAGTTTGATATAAAAAATGCCTATGTACAAGCATATCTGAAATAATAAACGAGCAAATAGAAACTGAATTGAATTTTTTTGTGGTCAACATATAATGCAAATAGAGAATGTTTATTTAAAACCACATAAAAACTAAAGATTTAGTTATATTCATTTGAAGATATTACTTTGTATACGTGTGGAAAAGTTTCTTGATAAAACATTTCCCTCTGAAGACTTTGGAAATATAGTTTTCCGTGTATTCTCCGCGATATTTACTACGCACTTTTTTATTATAAGTGTAAAACGTCTGTTTAAAAGAAGACTGGTACAGAGATAACATAATAGTTGAAAGCCTGATATCATCTATTTAGGAACAAGGAACATAGGGTAGGTCCATGTAAACACATTTTCCAGTTTGTTCACATGGAAGGAATATAGTTGCTAGTAGTTAAACCTCCTATTAACTTATATTCATTTGATAAATGGCAAGAACCCGTTGACAATATCAATAAAATCAATGTGTAATGCTATAACAAAAATATTATTTGGTTTTTGTTGTGATAATTGTTATGTTTTTAAAACTATTAAGTTATTAATGGAATAATACATGTAATAAAACTATGTTTATCAATTTTAAAGTGAGCACTGATATACTATAGTAAATGTGTTTGTTTGTTTTGTATAGACTCATTAATAGTATTTCATTTATTGCACTGAAAAACTGATGTTTTATTTGTATTTTAAGCTCTTTATAACGATCATATGGCCTAATATAAGTGTTTAGCAATTGTAAACAATTTAATTCGCCGCTGTTTAAAAACTCTTACTTAACAATAGGTAATGAAAGTCTTGTGCAGTAATGCACAAGTATTTCGACCAAATTACTACAATTATCTGACCTCCTCTCAATATTTTCCCTTCATTTTTTGGCAATTATGGCCTTGGTGGACTTATTTTGGAGCTAGATAGAGCTTACGTTTCTTTTGCCCACGCTGACCAAGATTCTCCTAATACTTAGTTAATAAGTAATGTAAACAGAATTTTTTTTAAAGTCAGTTCCTACTTAGGTAAACAAACAAATCTTTTACTAAACAAGTACAAATAATATAAATAAAATACCCAAATCTAGCGCTATAAATGCTGTTCTACTAGATAACCGATAATGTAAATTATTCAGCTGTTTTATGAAATATTATGTTATCACTTATTTTAAACTTATAGGGACGAAATTCCTATATTGCATACCTTGCCCCTTTTGTGAAAAGATTTTCTCCCATATAAAACTAAAATTATTTCTTTAAATTTAGTTAATGTATTTAATAACTGTATTAACATCAAGTATCATTCACTACAAGTTAAAAGAAAAATGTACACACACACACTCACAAACACACACACACACACACACACACACACACACACACACACACACACACACACACACACACACACACATTACACCTCGAATCCGAGGTTGGTGTCTGTGTTCTTCATCGTCTCAAATTACATAATCTGCGTGACAGCGTTGTGAACTACCCTCGGTTAGGCTAGCTTCACTACATTTGGATAGGCAAGCGTCACGGTTTTTTGGGTGGGCAAGATTCAGTGTCGTTGGGTGGGTGAATTTCACCGCCTTTAGGTAGGCTAGCTTCACTGCCCTTGGTTAAGCAACTGTCACTGCCTTTGAGTGGCCTAGCTCCACTGTCTTTGAGTGGGCGAGCTTCACTGCCCTTGATTGAGCCAGCTTCATTGCCTTTGAATGGGAAAGCTTCACTGACTGTTGTGTCTAGAGCTCCCATAGTCCATCGAATTATCTTTCGATCGCTATACTCTACTAGACATCATCCGCCATCGATGGGTAAGCTTCCTTAACCAGCCATAAAAAGTTTTATAAAAATTTTAAAATCAGTTTTTCAAGTGAAAGTAATACAGCTGCTGCAGGTGTTCATGGCATATATATCATTTTGAGCCATTTGATGATCTCTTTATAATCCATCCATCCTCTGCTCCTCTTACAGCATTTCTAAGGCATCTTCACTTGAATCCAAACACAGTATGTATGCCTTGGTTCTCAGTAAGCACCAATTATACAGAGCCGTCGTCTCGCACACTACGTTTTGTAGCTCTCTCAGGGCATCTCCCATCGAATGTCGATACACAACTATGCACAGTCATGATAACCCCGGAGAAGCCAAGTATGTCTATTGCAGACCTCCTCACATGGCGCATTGGCAATAGGAGGATTTATGCATTTAGTTTCAGGCGTGGCCAAGCGTTCTTCTAATGCCCGCTGTCCTACTAAACTGCCAGCTAGCATATTCCACAAGTCGCTAGTTAAAGTATTTAAGCTATATTCCAAACAGTTCACTTTACGTTACCTGATGCTAGTGGTTATGTTCTTATGGGGCACTAACGAAATATATAGCAATTTTAGACTAAATAACTCTTTATTAGTATATAAACTTTTATGTCTAATATTACTTACACACTTAACATTTATAAACGCGTCAAAACACTCTACGACCACTACAACTGCGAGGAGGTCTACAACATGTATCCGTTGTAGTAACCTAAACATTTTCATTTGAACTAAACAATAATTTTCGTGAAACTGATTTTTCACTGAACTCCTTCGTTATAATCAATATAGGAGAGGATATATACTTTATGCAGATTGGGAGGTCATAATTTAGTGCAGATTTGCCCAGAAGGTTTCCCTACGAAAAGCGTTTTACATAGATCTATATCGTGTTCTGGGCTTAATAAAAACAAGTTTTAATTTATTTCGTAAATTGATGGAGAGGTTGTCCATCAATTTCAAACAGTTCTTCAAAGTTTAAGTTTTAAAATACCACAACTTACACTAACTTGAAACTTACTTAAAATTTTAAAAAAACAGGTAATAAAAAACGTCTTGAACTACAAAAAAATGTTTATAAATTATAAATTAGTGCACGTCGAATTTGGATATTACCGTACCAAACTTTAATTTTTATTTTTTTCTACATCATCTTAAAAAATCTCAACATATCATAACGGTAACTGTTTAGTCTATAGAGGTTTAAATATATCTTCTTAACATTTAATAACGGGATGTGGTTTGAGAAATATGTGTTATGAGAAAGTGTTTGATAACCTTTAACAAGGGATGTCAGAATATAAAGTAGGCCTATTTGAAATTACTATTTCTTATAACCGGCATGACTGTATAAGTTGTGCTCGAATTATCTTCGGCTTGGCATCACACTGACATATTGCTTTATAGCAGGATCGGATCTAAAAATATATTTCGGGGGGGGGGGGTGCTGGTGTGAGGGGAGGAAAAGGGTTCCCCCGTCCGGAAAATATTTCGGAGATATATATAGTGTAAACTCTAATGGTCTTCTATCCGAGGGAAATACTTATAGACCTGCTATGTGATATATTGCGCACGCATTATTTAGCCCCATTTGCCATATATTTACAATGTAAACAACCTATTTATTACATTATGGGTGGGCCTATGTATTAATGATTACAGTATGATATTATGGTGATTAATATGGGTTTGTAAACATATTCTACTAGTTATTAAGTAGATTTAAATCGGGAAATCGGACGCGGACATCGGAAATGGAATTTTAGTTTACATTTATAGTGTTATTTTATAGTTTAAAAATTTTCACTTTTCCAATTTTTGGGAGGGGCTTGAGCCCCTTAAATCCGCCACTGCTTTATAGATAAATATTTAATGTAAAGATAACATGATTTCATACAAAAGTTGATTTTATGTTATAGGTTATTTGTAACACTTAGGCTGTGTTACATTATTTTGATAAATATTTTCCATCATTTGATAAATACATTACTTCATTTATTGTATATATCTTAATATAATTATTTCTATATCATATCAGTTTTCTTTTTAAGTTGATTACAATATTTTTATTTGAAAACTTTCTTAGTGCGCGTCTGACACTTATTAGGAACCGATTTATTAAACTGGATAAATATATGCTCATTCATTAACTTTGTTCAACGTCATATACATTCTTTATGCATACGTTCGTTTATACATACGATAGATTATGTTAAATAGTCTACATTATTCAAAAAAAGTATTCATCTCTGTAGGCCAGTCCCACTGACTGATTTTGGAAATGAGGTCTGATTATATACGTTTTGCAAGGAGAAAAATCTTCGTTTGAATAAATATTGTAAAAACAAATTTAAAAAAATATTTAATAAAAAGAATTTGGATGTTTTATATTGTTTTTATCTAAAATCTTTACAATATTTTCTCCTTCTCTTTAAATTAAGCTTTATTATTTAAAAAAATATCTAACTCCAAACCTCCATGGAGGTTTCCTAATTTCCCTCAGATTTTTGTGATTGACACAATGTCATTTGTCATTCCAAGCAGCTAATAATGTTTGTTTAAAAAACACATACCGTATAATCATATGCCATAACACGTTGTGTAGTTGGCATCATACTAGCAGCAATCTACGTCTCTTCCTCAACTTTTGTGCTTCCGATAATTCCACAGTAATCAGAAGTCCATCGAAATTATAACCTTCCCCCTAAATGAAGTTTGTGTACTGCACACAAAATATCTCCAGCTAGAGGTTTACAGAGCACACATCTTAAAGAGCCTGAAAAGCAGTGCTATAATCGGAACACTAATCGTACTGAGACGAACAAGATTGAATGCCGGTTAGAGCTTTAAAAGGGGTAAACAGTTCCGCTGTAAAACTCTACAAGCTGAGGGCAATCCTTACGTGTACTGTGCGGGTCCAACCTCCGTGTGTTTGCTATGAATGCGAGGAAGGCGTAAACACAGGCTAAGTGAGGGTAAAGCTATTACACATAAAAAAACATCTATTCAAATATTGATAACATCTACTTACGTATTACAGTGACCTAGCAAGTGTACTATCTGCATCAGTGATGCTGGAACCGTTGTCACTGGTAATATCGTCTATACTGATGTCATCATGCCAGTGGCCTAGCAAGTGTGCTATCTGCATCACTGATGCTGGAACCGCTGTCACTGGTAATATCGTCTATATTGATGTCGTCATGCTAGTGGCCTAGCAAGTGTGCTATCTGCGTCACTGATGCTAGAATCGCTGTCACTGGTAATATCGTCTATACTGATGTCGTCATGCCAGTGGCCTAGCAAGTCTGCTATCTGCGTCACTGATGCTGGAATCGCTGTCACTGGTAATATCGTCTATACTGCTGTTGTCATGCCAGTGGCCTAGCAAGTCTGCTATCTGCGTCACTGATGCTAGAATCGCTGTCACTGGTAATATCGTCTATACTGATGTCGTCATGCCAGTGGCCTAGCAAGTCTGCTATCTGCGTCACTGATGCTGGAACCGCTGTCACTGGTAATATCGTCTATACTGATGTCGTCATGAAAGTGGCCTAGCAAGTGTGCTATCTGCGTCACTGATGCTAGAATCGCTGTCACTGGTAATATCGTCTATACTGATGTTGTCATGCCAGTGGCCTAGCAAGTGTGCTATCTGCGTCACTAATGCTGGAATCGCTGTTACTGGTAATATCGTCTATACTGATGTCGTCATGCCAGTGGCCTAGCAAGTCTGCTATCTGCGTCACTGATGCTGGAACCGCGGTCACTGGTAATATCGTCTATACTGATGTCGTCATGCCAGTGGCCTAGCAAGTTAGCTATCTGCGTCACTGATGCTGGAACCGCTGTCACTGGTAATATCGTCTATACTGATGTCGTCATGCCAGTGGCCTAGCAAGTGTGCTATCTGCGTCACTGATGCTGGAATCGCTGTCACTGGTAATATCGTCTATACTGATGTCGTCATGCCAGTGGCCTAGCAAGTGTGCTATCTGCGTCACTGATGCTAGAATCGCTTTCACTGGTAATATCGTCTATACTGATGTCGTCATGCCAGTGGCCTAGCAAGTGCGCTATCTGCGTCACTGATGCTGGAATCGCTGTCACTGGTAATATCGTCTATACTGATGTCGTCATGCCAGTGACCTAGCAAGTGTGCTATCTGCGTCACTGATGCTGGAATCGCTGTCACTGGTAATATCGTCTATACTGATGTCGTCATGAAAGTGGCCTAGCAAGTGTGCTATTTGCGTCACTAATGCTAGAATTGCTGTCACTGGTAATATCGTCTATACTGATGTTGTCATGCCAGTGGCCTAGCAAGTGTGCTATCTGCGTCACTGATGCTGGAATCGCTGTTACTGGTAATATCGTCTATACTGATGTCGTCATGCCAGTGGCCTAGCAAGTCTGCTATCTGCGTCACTGATGCTGGAACCGCGGTCACTGGTAATATCGTCTATACTGATGTCGTCATGCCAGTGGCCTAGCAAGTTAGCTATCTGCGTCACTGATGCTGGAACCGCTGTCACTGGTAATATCGTCTATACTGATGTCGTCATGCCAGTGGCCTAGCAATTGTGCTATCTGCGTCACTGATGCTGGAATCGCTTTCACTGGTAATATCGTCTATACTGATGTCGTCATGCCAGTGGCCTAGCAAGTGTGCTATCTGCGTCACTGATGCTAGAATCGCTTTCACTGGTAATATCGTCTATACTGATGTCGTCATGCCAGTGGCCTAGCAAGTGTGCTATCTGCGTCACTGATGCTGGAATCGCTGTCACTGGTAATATCGTCTATACTGATGTCGTCATGCCAGTGGCCTAGCAAGTCTGCTATCTGCGTCACTGATACTGGAACCGCGGTCACTGGTAATATCGTCTATACTGATGTCGTCATGCCAGTGACCTAGCAAGTGTGCTATCTGCGTCACTGATGCTGGCACCGCTGTCAATGGTAATATCGTCTATACTGATGTCGCCATGTCAGTGGCCTAGCAAGTCTGCTATCTGCGTCGCTGATGCTGGAATCGCTGTCACTGGTAATATCGTCTGTACTGATGTCGTCATGCCAGTGGCCTAGCAAGTGTGCTATCTGCGTCACTGATGCTGGAATCGCTGTCACTGGTAATATCGTCTATACTGATGTCGTCATGCCAGTGGCCTAGCAAGTCTGCTATCTGCGTCACTGATGCTGGAATCGCTGTCACTGGTAATATCGTCTATACTGATGTCGTCATGCCAGTGGCCTAGCAAGTCTGCTATCTGCGTCACTGATACTGGAACCGCGGTCACTGGTAATATCGTCTATACTGATGTCGTCATGCCAGTGACCTAGCAAGTGTGCTATCTGCGTCACTGATGCTGGCACCGCTGTCAATGGTAATATCGTCTATACTGATGTCGTCATGCCAGTGGCCTAGCAAGTGTGCTATCTGCGTCACTGATGCTGGAACGTAATATCGTCTATACTGATGTCGTCATGCCAGTGGCCTAGCAAGTGTGCTATCTGCATCACTGATACTGGAACCGCTGTCACTGGTAATATCGTCTATACTGATGTCGTCATGCCAGTGGCCTAGCAAGTCTGCTATCTGCGTCACTGATGCTGGAATCGCTGTCACTGGTAATATCGTCTATACTGATGTCGTCATGCCAGTGGCCTAGCAAGTGTGCTATCTGCGTCACTGATGCTAGAATCGCTGTCACTGGTAATATTGTCTATACTGATGTCGCCATGTCAGTGGCCTAGCAAGTCTGCTATCTGCGTCACTGATGCTGGAATCGCTGTCACTGGTAATATCGTCTGTACTGATGTCGTCATGCCAGTGGCCTAGCAAGTGTGCTATCTGCGTCACTGATGCTGGAATCGCTGTCACTGGTAATATCGTCTATACTGATGTCGTCATGCCAGTGGCCTAGCAAGTCTGCTATCTGCGTCACTGATGCTGGAATCGCTGTCACTGGTAATATTGTCTATACTGATGTCGCCATGTCAGTGGCCTAGCAAGTCTGCTATCTGCGTCGCTGATGCTGGAATCGCTGTCACTGGTAATATCGTCTGTACTGATGTCGTCATGCCAGTGGCCTAGCAAGTGTGCTATCTGCGTCACTGATGCTGGAATCGCTGTCACTGGTAATATCGTCTATACTGATGTCGTCATGCCAGTGGCCTAGCAAGTCTGCTATCTGCGTCACTGATGCTGGAATCGCTGTCACTGGTAATATCGTCTATACTGATGTCGTCATGCCAGTGGCCTAGCAAGTCTGCTATCTGCGTCACTGATACTGGAACCGCGGTCACTGGTAATATCGTCTATACTGATGTCGTCATGCCAGTGACCTAGCAAGTGTGCTATCTGCGTCACTGATGCTGGCACCGCTGTCAATGGTAATATCGTCTATACTGATGTCGTCATGCCAGTGGCCTAGCAAGTGTGCTATCTGCGTCACTGATGCTGGAACGTAATATCGTCTATACTGATGTCGTCATGCCAGTGGCCTAGCAAGTGTGCTATCTGCATCACTGATACTGGAATCGCTGTAACTGGTAATATCGTCTATACTGATGTCGTCATGCCAGTGGCCTAGCAAGTCTGCTATCTGCGTCACTGATGCTGGAATCGCTGTCACTGGTAATATCGTCTATACTGATGTCGTCATGCCAGTGGCCTAGCAAGTGTGCTATCTGCGTCACTGATGCTAGAATCGCTGTCACTGGTAATATTGTCTATACTGATGTCGCCATGTCAGTGGCCTAGCAAGTCTGCTATCTGCGTCACTGATGCTGGAATCGCTGTCACTGGTAATATCGTCTGTACTGATGTCGTCATGCCAGTGGCCTAGCAAGTGTGCTATCTGCGTCACTGATGCTGGAATCGCTGTCACTGGTAATATCGTCTATACTGATGTCGTCATGCCAGTGGCCTAGCAAGTCTGCTATCTGCGTCACTGATGCTGGAATCGCTGTCACTGGTAATATTGTCTATACTGATGTCGCCATGTCAGTGGCCTAGCAAGTCTGCTATCTGCGTCGCTGATGCTGGAATCGCTGTCACTGGTAATATCGTCTGTACTGATGTCGTCATGCCAGTGGCCTAGCAAGTGTGCTATCTGCGTCACTGATGCTGGAATCGCTGTCACTGGTAATATCGTCTATACTGATGTCGTCATGCCAGTGGCCTAGCAAGTCTGCTATCTGCGTCACTGATGCTGGAATCGCTGTCACTGGTAATATCGTCTATACTGATGTCGTCATGCCAGTGGCCTAGCAAGTCTGCTATCTGCGTCACTGATACTGGAACCGCGGTCACTGGTAATATCGTCTATACTGATGTCGTCATGCCAGTGACCTAGCAAGTGTGCTATCTGCGTCACTGATGCTGGCACCGCTGTCAATGGTAATATCGTCTATACTGATGTCGTCATGCCAGTGGCCTAGCAAGTGTGCTATCTGCGTCACTGATGCTGGAACGTAATATCGTCTATACTGATGTCGTCATGCCAGTGGCCTAGCAAGTGTGCTATCTGCATCACTGATACTGGAATCGCTGTAACTGGTAATATCGTCTATACTGATGTCGTCATGCCAGTGGCCTAGCAAGTCTGCTATCTGCGTCACTGATGCTGGAATCGCTGTCACTGGTAATATCGTCTATACTGATGTCGTCATGCCAGTGGCCTAGCAAGTGTGCTATCTGCGTCACTGATGCTAGAATCGCTGTCACTGGTAATATTGTCTATACTGATGTCGCCATGTCAGTGGCCTAGCAAGTCTGCTATCTGCGTCGCTGATGCTGGAATCGCTGTCACTGGTAATATCGTCTATACTGATGTCGTCATGCCAGTGGCCTAGCAAGTCTGCTATCTGCGTCACTGATACTGGAACCGCGGTCACTGGTAATATCGTCTATACTGATGTCGTCATGCCAGTGACCTAGCAAGTGTGCTATCTGCGTCACTGATGCTGGCACCGCTGTCAATGGTAATATCGTCTATACTGATGTCGCCATGTCAGTGGCCTAGCAAGTCTGCCATCTGCGTCGCTGATGCTGGAATCGCTGTCACTGGTAATATCGTCTGTACTGATGTCGTCATGCCAGTGGCCTAGCAAGTGTGCTATCTGCGTCACTGATGCTGGAATCGCTGTCACTGGTAATATCGTCTATACTGATGTCGTCATGCCAGTGGCCTAGCAAGTCTGCTATCTGCGTCACTGATGCTGGAATCGCTGTCACTGGTAATATCGTCTATACTGATGTCGTCATGCCAGTGGCCTAGCAAGTCTGCTATCTGCGTCACTGATACTGGAACCGCGGTCACTGGTAATATCGTCTATACTGATGTCGTCATGCCAGTGACCTAGCAAGTGTGCTATCTGCGTCACTGATGCTGGCACCGCTGTCAATGGTAATATCGTCTATACTGATGTCGTCATGCCAGTGGCCTAGCAAGTGTGCTATCTGCGTCACTGATGCTGGAACGTAATATCGTCTATACTGATGTCGTCATGCCAGTGGCCTAGCAAGTGTGCTATCTGCATCACTGATACTGGAACCGCTGTCACTGGTAATATCGTCTATACTGATGTCGTCATGCCAGTGGCCTAGCAAGTCTGCTATCTGCGTCACTGATGCTGGAATCGCTGTCACTGGTAATATCGTCTATATTGATGTCGTCATGCCAGTGGCCTAGCAAGTGTGCTATCTGCGTCACTGATGCTAGAATCGCTGTCACTGGTAATATTGTCTATACTGATGTCGCCATGTCAGTGGCCTAGCAAGTCTGCTATCTGCGTCGCTGATGCTGGAATCGCTGTCACTGGTAATATCGTCTATACTGATGTCGTCATGCCAGTGGCCTAGCAAGTCTGCTATCTGCGTCACTGATGCTGGAATCGCTGTCACTGGTAATATCGTCTGTACTGATGTCGTCATGCCAGTGGCCTAGCAAGTGTGCTATCTGCGTCACTGATGCTGGAATCGCTGTCACTGGTAATATCGTCTATACTGATGTCGTCATGCCAGTGGCCTAGCAAGTCTGCTATCTGCGTCACTGATGCTGGAATCGCTGTCACTGGTAATATTGTCTATACTGATGTCGTCATGCCAGTGGCCTAGCAAGTGTGCTATCTGCGTCACTGATGCTGGAATCGCTGTCACTGGTAATATCGTCTGTACTGATGTCGTCATGCCAGTGGCCTAGCAAGTGTGCTATCTGCGTCACTGATGCTGGAATCGCTGTCACTGGTAATATCGTCTATACTGATGTCGTCATGCCAGTGGCCTAGCAAGTCTGCTATCTGCGTCACTGATGCTGGAATCGCTGTCACTGGTAATATCGTCTATACTGATGTCGTCATGCCAGTGGCCTAGCAAGTCTGCTATCTGCGTCACTGATGCTGGAATCGCTGTCACTGGTAATATCGTCTATACTGATGTCGTCATGCCAGTGGCCTAGCAAGTGTGCTATCTGCGTCACTGATGCTGGAATCGCTGTCACTGGTAATATCGTCTATACTGATGTCGTCATGCCAGTGGCCTAGCAAGTGTGCTATCTGCGTCACTGATGCTGGAATCGCTGTCGCTGGTAATATCGTCTGTAATGCTGTCGTCTTGAGCATTATATTAATTATTAGTTCGTCTATTACATCTGATACTATGCCATCAGTTTTCCAGTAATATTTCTCAAGGTCTTCTACTTTGTTGCAGTAGCCGATCCAGTCATTTTCTGTCACTTCTTTTATTAGCAGTTCGGTTATTTCCTGTAACTTTTTTAAACTTAAGTTGCCGTCAGGGTTGTGTTCTCTCACAAAGTTCTTTATTTTAGCACAAGCTAGTTCGATAGGGTTTAGGTTATACATGTAAGGTGGCGTTCTAACGACAGTATGTCCTAAACTACAGGGAAACTGATATATTTTAAAAACTTTTTCTTTCGGTCGGTGAATGTTAATTAAAGGAATGAGCTCTTCTTTTTTCATTGTTTCGTTACAGTTAATACCACGTTCCCTCAAAAAATTTATAATTTCCATTTTTACTGAATATAGTATGTATGTCCCGACGCATAAAACGCACACCCAACGCCATTGTTCAGTTTAGGGCCATCAGTGAAAATTACTTCACTATACTGGTGAGATCTGTAAACTACTCAAAATTACTGGTGGTAAACCGCATCAGGAGTATTCGTCTTGGTATAACTGGTGTAGAAATTTACGTTTTTATTATTCTTGGAGGCAGATAGCAGATTTATCGATCGAACATGTCAGAAAGGTCTAACTGAAGGGTATTCATTATGAATAACGTCATCATGTTAATTGGAGCAGTCGGGCGTTGATTCGGATCATAATATTGATCGTAAAAGTTATCAAAGGCCGTTTTGAATGCCGGATCATTAGGGATGCTTTGAAGATCAGAAATGTAGGAATTTTTAGCACCTGATGTCGTCTTGAAAGGGCAGGTTCCTTGACCAGGTAACCTCGACGAGAAAATTAGGGATTAGGCAGAATCTAAAAGCACCACTAGATAGTGTAAGTCCATACTGGTGTCATAATCTATGCAACGACCACGTAATACAAGCGTAGCATAGTAGTTCTGTCTGCTCCCCAATTCATATGCATCTCATCACGATAAATGATACGCTCCTGGTCGACGAATAAATTGGTCTTGGACCATGTAGTTCATGACCGTTACTCTAATTTGTGTATTGCTAACTGCAAAGATCTTTCCGCGGTTGCCATATTTCGAGCAGGCTCATAAATACAAAAGTCATCTACAAAAAGATAATAGTGAACCGAATATCGTATATTATCTATTTGTGATACTATTAATTGCAACGGCAAACACCGTGACGCTCAGCACTCTGCTATGCGGAACACCATTCTCCAGTTTATAATTGTTTGAATATGTGCCTCCGAGACAAACCTATTCGACAGGGAGTTTACGATGAGTGCTAAAACGTATTTCATTTTAAAGTGTTCAAAAATCTTCTTTTCCATGTCATACCATATGCCTTCTCGAAACGAAAAATACAGCAACGAGTGTTTGACCACACTGTTCGTTGCAAATAAGCTCGTTGGTATCTAGATACAATGAAAGACTTCGCGTCAGTTGACCTTCTTCTCCAGTATTTTGCACAAAGCACTTGTATGTGATACAGGCCTATAACTACTGGAATTGGTTTTGCCTTTACCTGGTATGAAAAGAGGAATTACTGTTGCTTCTAACCATGCGTTGGGAAAACACTGCTCCTCGAATAAACGATTGTATATCCGAAGGACTAGTAGATAGAAGGAGGGTGGTAGATACTTATTCAAAGAGTATAGAATGAAAACAGGACCTGGTGCAGAATCCTTCGTTGACAAGAGAGCTGACTCAAATTCTCCAATAGAGATCTGAGTGGGAGAATCTCCAGACAACGCAAACAGTAAAAAGTATTGATTCTTCCTTAAGTTGATGAGTTCGGAATTTACTATTATAAACTAAAACAGAGGAAAAGTTTGAAAACGCTATCGGTAATGGTTAATGGTCCCCTGTTAGGTAACATTGCCTCTGCCAGACATAGATGTGCAGCTTCACGTAAGTTGGACCTACTCACCAACGGAGTTATAGAGGTGTTCACGAGCTATCGGAAACGTCAATGGTCCCCTGTTAGGTAGCATTGCCTCTGCCAGACATAGATGTGCAGCTTCACGTAAGTTGGACCTACTCACCAACGGAGTTATAGAGTTGTTCACGAGTTATCGGAAACGTCAATGGTCCCCTGTTAGGTAACATTGCCTCTGCCAGACATAGATGTGCAGCTTCACGTAAGTTGGACCTACTCACCAACGGAGTTATAGAGGTGTTCACGAGCTATCGGAAACGTCAATGGTCCCCTGTTAGGTAACATTGCCTCTGCCAGACATAGATGTGCAGCTTCACGTAAGTTGGACCTACTCACCAACGGAGTTATAGAGAGGTGTTCACGAGCTATCGGAAACATCAATGGTCTCCTGTTAGGTAACATTGCCTCTGCCAGACATAGATGTGCAGCTTCACGTGAGTTGGACCTACTCACCAACGGAGTTATAGAGGTGTTCACGAGCTATCGGAAACGTCAATGGTCCCCTGTTAGGTAACATTGCCTCTGCCAGACATAGATGTGCAGCTTCACGTAAGTTGGACCTACTCACCAACGGAGTTATAGAGGTGTTCACGAGCTATCGGAAACGTCAATGGTCCCCTGTTAGGTAACATTGCCTCTGCCAGACATAGATGTGCAGCTTCACGTAAGTTGGACCTACTCACCAACGGAGTTATAGAGAGGTGTTCACGAGCTATCGGAAACGTCAATGGTCCCCTGTTAGGTAACATTGCCTCTGCCAGACATAGATGTGCAGCTTCACGTGAGTTGGACCTACTCACCAACGGAGTTATAGAGGTGTTCACGAGCTATCGGAAACGTCAATGGTCCCCTGTTAGGTAACATTGCCTCTGCCAGACATGGACGTGCAGCTTCACGTGAGTTGGACCTACTCACCAACGGAGTTATAGAGAGGTGTTCACGAGCTATCGGAAACGTCAATGGTCCCCTGTTGAGCAGAAAGACTTCTGCTAGACATGGAGTTACACGTCCTCGTGAGCTGGACTTACTCTCCAACGGAGTTATATAGAAGAGTCCACCAGCTATCGGATAGGTGAATGGTCCTCTGTTGAGGAGAAAGGCCTCTGCTAGACAAAAATAGAGTTATACCTCCTCTTAAGCTAGACTTACTCTCCAACGGAGTAATAGAGAAAAATCCACCAGCTATCGGAAAGGTGAATGATCCCCTGTTAAGGAGAAAGGTTCGTTGCAAATAAGCTCGTTGGTTTCTAGTTACCAGACAAGACATCGGTTAACCATTTTTTCCAGCAGTTAACACAAAGCGTTCGTAAGTGAAATAGGTCTATAACTACTGGGATTGGTTTTGTCTTTACCTGGTTTGAAAAAAGGATCTAATGTTACTTCTAACCATGCGTCGGTAAGACCCCTCTAGAATAAATGATTGTTTATCCGAAGAAGGACTAGGTTTGACAATGGTGGTAGATGTTCTGGTCGAGGTTTTCTGTTTGGTCTCCATAGGGCTATTTAAAATAGTCTTTGTTTATATATCATTTTTTCCATCAATGGGGGTCATATAATCCATGCCAAGTGATACAAAGTAATTCGAGTAGGCGTCCTAGTTGACTATTCCCGAAATCCAACGGAGGTTTCGGGCATAACTGGGAGCCACATAAATTGATCTTAATTGGTACATGGTAGGTTCCATACGAATTATTTAGTATCGACCATGTGCACTTTGTTGCTAGAAGAGGACTACAGACAGATAGGCTAATCAACAGCTGTCCATCCAGCAGTAGACGCTGGTAAATGAGTGAGAGATCTGCCATTTAACAGACATAAATCAAGTTTTCTTCTTATAATTTCCACAAGTTTTCCTCGAGATTTGAAGTTCGGAGGGCCCCAAGACAAATGGTGTCCATTAAAATCTATATGGCTTATTAGGTCGACTAAATCACTGTGTTGAATTACGCTATTAGGCGGCAGGTAGACAGCACACAGTGAACTTATACGGAATAGCTGTTTGGACGGCTTGTAAAGGAATTATTAAGCTTAGATACACCGCATTGATACAGTCGCAGGCTATGATGGCTACGACTCATCTAGCTTGATCTTCTGTAAAGAAGTCGGATCAAAAAACTGAATATTCCCTTACATGATAATTTTGTAATTCGTGAAATGTGCCTCTTGTAGATATAAGAACATTGGACATACATCTCGCACGAGTACTTTTAGATCTTCCATGTAACTCCTAATGCTGTCCACGTTCCATTGTATCACTGATTTGCTAATTGAACTCATATAAATTTAGCAATGGATTAATTTTACATCTATTGGCGTTCTCCCTTTTCTTAACTGGGAAATTCATAGACGGTTCAGGCTTAGAACCCTAAGATTTCATATCCACCTGCTCGGTGGAAAATCTGAGGTTGTTTTTGTTGGAGGAGCAGGGGTTTTACTCTGCCCTCCTTTGGTAGTAGTTTTTCTGGCACCCGTAACACCCGGTGCTGATTTGCTTGGATGTACTACTAAAGTTTGTTTTTAGACATTTCTATTTACAGCATCTGACGTAATAGGTTATAACCTGATGACAACTTCCCTCGGTCACTTCCTTTGACATACAAGCAAATTATTCGATATGGTCGCTCAGATACCATGACCTGGTGAAGGAAGGAGGTCGTTTTAAAAAGAGACCACTGAGTGTAGTAGTGGAGTAATTATTGTCAGTACTGTTTACGTTACACTGAAGGTATCGTGAGGGATGCCAAACCCCTCTTAGTAAGTGCGGCTAGCCTACACCACCTCTGCGGGTTGATATATATATATATATATATATATATATATATATATATATATATCGAGAGAGAGAGAGAGAGAGAGAGAGAGAGAAGGACAGAGGGAAGGAGAATGTAAGTTCTTTGACACTCATTAAGAAGTAATGATGACAATGCTATTAATCTAAAGCAACAACCCAACATATTAGAAGGTTTACAAAGGTATGTTGCGACAACCCACCCATTCAACCCTTACTGTATATTCGTCGTGGCTCATCCGATGTTAATCCTTAGGTGTGTGATTTGCTAACATTTAGAGGTTCCTGTAAACGCAGGGTGAAATATGTTCGCACGCTGCATATCAGAAAACAATGAACTAAAAATACATGTGAAACATCAAGTCACCTTACGTTCTGACGATGACCAGCTTAACGACGAAACGTCCAATTGATGTTTCTAGCCCAACCATTTTATTTCGACCACCGTCACACTTGACTAACAGTTCAAAGCTCCCCAACTTTACTTTTACCCCCTCACGCCTGACTGCCAGATGTTGCCTTCCCCATTCCAATTTCACCACCTTCACACTTGCCTAACCAATCGAAATTTTCCCATTTTACTCTGACCATCTTCACACTTTACTAACAGTTCAAGGCTCCCAAATTTTACTTTCACCACCTTCTCACTTGCCTATCCGATCGAGGTTTTTCAATTTTACTCTGACAATCTTCACACTTGAGTAACAGTTCGAGGCTCCCAAATTTTACTTTCACCACCTTCTCACTTGCCTATGCGATCGAGGTTTTCCCATTTTACTCTGACAATCTTCACACTTGACTAACAGTTCGAGGCTCCCAAATTTTACTTTCACCACCTTCGCACTTGCCTATGCGATCGAGGTTTTCCCATTTTACTCTGACAATCTTCACACTTGACTAACAGTTCGAGGCTCCCAAATTTTACTTTCACCACCTTCACACTTGCCTATCCGATCGAGGTTTTCCTATTTTACTCTGATAATCTTCACACTTGACTAACAGTTCGAGGCTCCCAAATTTTACTTTCACCACCTTCACACTTGCCTATGCGATCGAGGTTTTCCCATTTTACTCTGACAATCTTCACACTTGACTAACAGTTCGAGGCTCCCAAATTTTACTTTCACCACCTACACGCCCGACTGTCAGATGTTGCCTCCCCATTCCACCTTCACCACCTTCACACTTGGCTATCCGATTGAAGTTTTCCCACTTTACTCTGACAATCTTCACACTTGACTAACAGTTTGAGGCTCCCAAGTTTTACTCTTACCACCTTGGCAACTGACTGCCATATGTTGCCTTGGTTGGGCATTTCACTTTCACCACCTTCGCCGATTTATATTCAATATCAAACGTTGATTAAGATGAATAATCATTAGAATAGGTCAAAATCGCAAAAAATACACTTTCATATAATCTTTTATTATAGTATATTGGATAAATTGATTATTAAAAGACTTCAATAAAATATTGAGGTTAAAATGTTTTGGCGTTTTCAATATCAGCTGTTATTTTTTTCTTAGTATCAATTTGAAGATTGAGTTGGGCTGCTTGCTCTTCCTGTAACATTTTATTATAACAATATATTATCTTGAACAATTGCATTACCTGGAAATAAAATATTAATTAGTTTTGGTATGAGATTCACTTTGAAGAAGTGTTAACCTTACACGCCATCATTTTATGTTGCTTTATGGTAAAGATAGGTAAGAATATTGTTTGTATTAAAGAATAATAGTACTAAGCTATCTGGAGTGTTAAACGTGATGACGCTATAATAAGTCAAAAAAAATACTAATATAGGAAGATCTAACCATTGAAGTAATTTGTTATTAATATTGTTTTCAATTTTTGGCAAATCTTTGAAAACAAAAATGGCGTGTTTTTGTACATACATAGCTAAAGTCTAGTTAGGACCGAATATACACAATTACAGTATTATTCGAGACGGTCAAGTAATGTCTTGCCGTTTTGAAAAATATTTTTTTCAAATTATAATTTTATATAAAATATGCACAAACAATGCGATGTTTAAATATGTAGGGGTATAAATCCAGAGCAGAGATGGGGAACGACTATGATACCTTTCCATTTCTCTAATATATGATTCAACATTGTAGTAGTTTCCCTGTTGAATAAATGTAGTTTAAAAAATTCTAAACTGTCGCCTGTTTAAAGAGATCTTTTTCACTTTTGGAGAAGATTGACATAAAAAATTGCAAGTTCTAGTACGCACATAGATAAAGCCTAGTTAGAACCCAATGTACACAGTTACAGTTCTGTAGCACAACCAAAATCCCTTCAAACAAACAATAAAGATCTTTGGAACTACTGAGTGAGGTGATACAGACAAAACTTTATTGGCAGCCTTTAGAAAATCCTGAGTTTTATTACTAAAATATTTGAATTCCCCAGCAATAAGCACTTTAGAAATATGTTTTTTACATTTGAATATTATTGAATATTGATTTGGTAAAATCTAATACACACATGGGTCAAGGATAGTCAGAAACCAATATATACATTTACAGTTTAGTAACAATCAAAATCACATCTAAAAAACAATACAGTTCTTTGAAATTGTTGAATGAGATGATACTCACATGCATTACCTTACTGACAGCTTCTATATATTCCTGATATTTGTTACTGAAATATGTATCGTCCACAGCAATATCCTCGTGATAAATAGGCCTATTATCTTCATAAAGGTTTATAATTTTATTACTTGATTCTTTTTCATTTCTATTGGCAACCCATGAAGTACCTCTAGCTTCTGCCTGAATTCTTGAAATAAACCTTTTAAATATATTAGGGGTTAGAAATTCTATGTCTACCATTGTCATGTAAAAAGGTTTTCCCTTTTTAGAAACCGTGTCAAACTTACTTGCCCAGTATAACGTAACAAATTTT